>PVLD010022129.1:0-29925 GCA_004027595.1 Dinomys branickii | reverse complement strand
GGTTCTTACACCAGTGATATAATACGTTGCCTGCACATGTATCGCTGATTTATTTCACTTATGAGTATGGACTCCAGTTTTGTCCACTTGCCTACAAAGTTCCCAAAATTGTCTTTCTTTATAGCTGAATAATAGGAATATTATTTCTGAATCTTTTTCTTACCTTTCTTTAATCTTTAATTCTCTTTCTCATACTCTAGAAGGGGGCATGTTCTTAAGGGCAACGAAGTAGAGTCATCAGTAGAAGTTATGCTAAAAAATGTCTTAGGTTTATTTTACCATGACCTAGGAAAGAAGCATCTAGAAACTTGGCATAAAAGTTGGCTCATTACTTTAAATCTTGTTTGGTATGGAACTACCATATAACTGCTGTATCACTCTCTGGAATATATCTGAGGGAGTCCAAGTCACATACTGTAGCAGTACCTGCACACTCAGGTTTATTGTGGCACAGTTCACAACAATAAAGATATGGAACTGGCCTAGGTGCTCATCATTGGGCACTGTTATTCTTAGGGGTTTCACAAGGAGAAAAATGTAACACAGGATATATATTTTATGAGATTATTTATAATAGTCACACAAAGAATCATATACAAAAAGAGAATGCAGGAAATCTATCCGCACACTAAAGGCCAAAGAATCCAGCTGAGGGCCTGGATCCCACAGTAATATCCTATGTGAGTTCAGGTGAAGACCTAGAGCACATAACAGTGCCCCTCACACGTCCAACTGGAGGCCAAGAGCCCATGACAATGTCTCTTGCAGTTCTATTTCATGAATCTGTGCTGGGAAGGCTGAAAGGTCAGAGGTGGAAGCTAGAAAGTCTGTGCCAGCGGGATGAAGGATCTGAGCTAGCAGGCTGAGGGATCTGAACTAAGCCAGGAAGTGATGCTCAAAGTAAGAACCAGAGCTCTCCCAGAAAGTGCCACAGCCATCCTCAGCAACAGTGAGGTCGGGAGCCCCTCCGATGGTGAGCAAAGCCGAGTTCCCATCAGGAAAGCCAATGCAATAAGCTTCTCCAGGAGACTGAGCAGTGCACCATCTTCCCCTCTGGAGCTAGGAAGTGATGCTCAGAGTGAGGACCAGAGCTCCCCCAAAGTGAACAGAAGCCATTCCAGCAACAGCAAGGTCCCGAGCTCCTTGGACAATGAGAACAGTAGAGTTCATCAGGACAGACAGCGTGACAGTCTTCTCCAGGAAAACCAACAGCTCCAACAGCTTCTACCAGCTCCCAACAGCCTCTCTTCTTTTCCACTTCTGCCTCCTATGCTGCTGGCAACAATAGTCAGGTGGGCCTTTCATACACAGCACCACACTGATTCAGTTAAGTTGACTGCTAGTTGTCAATCAACCACAGATGCATTGGTAAAGAAAATGCAGTAAACATACACAGTGGACATGTATCCACTAATAAAGAAGAATGAAGTTTTGTCATATACTATTATTAGGCAGTAGGAAGAGAATAAGGTGGATAGGAGAAAGGAGGTAAGGGAGAGTAGTAGGGAGGAGCGATATGATCGAACTATGTTACACACATATACTAGCTTGAAAATACAATATTAAAACCCCATATATTGTAACATTCATATACACTAATAAAATACATTTAAAAATCTCCATTAGCTTGTATTGATGGTATACTATTATGCATTTTCCATATTGCCAATCAATGGTTTTATATTTGACCACTGAATTAAACACTCAGAACTCACGTGGCTGCTACATGGAGCTGCTCAGATCTATTCAAGATGAAGAACTTACTTTCCCAGCTTTGGCAGTGTGCTTGATATCCGTTAGCTCTCAGCCTTCTCTAATAATTGCCTTTATCTCAAGGCAATAAGCTAAATAAGGTCATAAGCTCCCCGCCTTAGGAGGAAGCCTGCATCCAATTACTGGTTGAACATGGGTACAAAGCTCCAACTCCTGTCACAATTCAAGACAACTCTGAAGTACAATCCCAGCCTCAAATCTCCTTACTGGTTGTCTGAGCCCTTTGTTGTGACTAAACTTCGGTCCAGCTTTTCTCTCTGTGTAATACTGCTTTTATCCCTTTGCCCATGAGTATTCATCTCCAGGGGATCCCATGATCCTAATAAACTTCTTGAAAGCTAATTTCCATCTTAGAATCTGCTTCCCATGTACATTAATCAGTTTTCTGTCTCTAAAGACATACTTGAAATAATCCTCTTAGAAAAGGTTTATTTTGGTTCATGGTTTTGGAGGGTTCGATCCATGATCACTTGGCCCCACTGCTTTGGGGTCTGGAGTGAGGCAGGGCATCATGGAGGGAACACATGGCAGCGCCAGACCACTCATGTCACCATAAGCCAAGGAGCCAAAGGAGGAATCAGAAGAGACAGGCCCCCACCGTCTCTTTTAAGAGCATACCCCCAATGACCTAGAGACCTCTCATTTGGCCTAACCTGCTAAAAGCTTCAGCACCTTTCAGTAGCAGCACTCTGGGGACCAAGGCTTTGTCATATGGGTCTTTGGCAGTGAGGGGCACACTTAAGACCCAAACTACAGCCATCCTTGCTACAACACAGACTGAGCTACAACAAAGACTGAAAAAGTAAAAATAAAGAGGTCCTGACAGGTGAACACTTATCAGCACACACTTAATCCTTATTTATTGGAATGAGAATAGTCTCAAGGGACTGGGAAACACTTCCTAGCTTGAAGTTTATTTTCTAATGCAGAAGAAAGAGGGACATATCATACATGTGTCACCCATTCGTGATTTAAAAATACTTTGTACAATATGGCCAGTAGTTCAGTCACATTGTCTTTTGAACTCCATGGTAAGTTCATTTACAAATGAAATAAAACTCTAAAGTGAAGAATCTAGTCTATATCTAGTCCTCAGTAAGGGTGAAGGACTTGGTCAGACAAACTGGTTCTCAGAGCCTGAAAATATCTCTCAGCCATTCACAAGTCCAACATTCTCCATGACATGCAAATCTTTTGAGTCATTCTCTGAAAGTTAAGCTAATAATAAGTGAAGCTAATAATATAAATCTAATACTATAATAGCAAATAATAATGACATATAAGTACAGTATTAGAATTTGTATTTTCACATCTCCACAGACAATGAAGAATGTGAAAGGTTCAGTTTTTTGTTTTTTTACTGTTACCTTCCTTTCCCTTTCTACTGCCTCTCTCCAGTCCACTTTTTCATTTCCAGAATGCTTCCCTCTATAAATTCTCTAGGCAAGAAACCTTTTTCTTTAACTCTACTCTCCAGCCCTTGCTTATAAGCTCTGAACCACTGGCACCAAAGTCCATCCACTTGGGCTCTTTCTGCCCTGCGTACTTTGTTGTTACAGTGCTGCTTGTGTAACTCATTCTTCTTGTTCTACTAAGATCTGTTGATATGTAAGGAGAATTTTCCCTGCTTGGGACCCTTTATTAGTTCTTCATGAGTTGGAAAAGTGCCTTCCCGGGGAGTGAGAGCAGCTGTTCCTTCTGCACCACAGTGTGTCAGTCTTCAAAGGCCCTTTTCCCTGGGCCTTCACATCTTCAGCGGTTGAATAAGCTGGAGTATAGATGGCCTGACTTCACACTATATTCTGAAGGGTCTCCTTTGGTCTAGAAGGGTTGTTTTGTTAAATAGTTCTCTACAGAATGTATGCTGTGATGGAGCTAACGCTGCGCACTCTAGCATTTCTCATCAAGCAGCCCGCCTTGGCTGGGCTCTGGGCTGGGTATATAGAGCAATTTGTGCAGAATGGATGCCAAGGAGGGGAGGAGTATTACAGAAGGCCTCAAGGACCCCCAGAGATTCACCGTCTCAGCTCCGTCTTTGTTTGTATCGTACTGCTATTAACTGTCTTGTGTTTTTCCTAACAGCAAACAGTGCTATGATTCTCTGACATTTACTGGGCGTTCAGCAGTTCAGTTCAATTTTGCCCCAGAGTTAGCATAGCCTGCACAGTTTGGGCATTCAGTTCTATAGGACCCCTTTACTTCAAATGCCGGACGCAACTGGGGAGTCAAAGCTCCTCATCCCCCAGCCTCCCAGCATGCACATACACCCCTTGCTTTAGGTTCAGTAATTATATAGACTGATTCATGGAAACCAGAAAAGGACTTTAGTCATGGTTATCAGTTTGCTACACAGGATACACCTCAGGAAAAACGAAAGGAGAGACGCACAGGGCGAGGTATAAGGGAAAGGAGCTCGCTGGCATCTCCGTGCATTCACCCCCTGGCAGCTCCCCCAGATGGAATTTGTATGGAAATTTCATTACAGAGATGCGATTGCTCATTAGCCTTTCATGAATGAACTTAATTGCTCCTTCTGACTTTATCATGTGAAAGACAGCAAATTTCAGGCGTTTTAGGAGCTCTGCGTCAGGCATCCAGTGGAAAGATGAAAAACATTTTCCCATTATACCGCAACTCTAGACAGTGAACCTAACGTAAGATTTAGTTTTAAGCCTACGTTCTACGGTCTGTGGTCCTCCACCGCATAGCGCCTATCACAGAGGCGCTCTTCACGTATTCCAGTGAAGAAGCCATTGCTGAAAACATCCACTGAGCTGTGAGAAGGGAGACAGGAGCCCTTACGTTGTTGAAATGTTTGGGTAGAATGAAATGATTGGTTTTCTGTGCGTGTATAGGGGGACAATATTTCTGGGCAAGAATGTTCTAAAACTGAAAAGGTGACTTCTGTTTGTGGAAACACCAAGCATGGCCAGGTTTAAGTCACTGTCAGGCGGCAGGGAAGACAGTGATGACAGAGAGGACGGCCCGGGAAGAAGCTGTTCTATTTCGGACAATGTGCCATTTAAAACAACTGCCCAGACAGATGCTTTCTCCACTACGTCTTATCTTTAATTTCCAATTTTCTTGTTCTTTACAAAATGTCCTTCTTATAATAATGTTATTTCTTTAAAATGTAATACTAAGAGATTCCAACCACCTCACCAGTGTGACCACTTGATCTCATATTGTATTAGAAAAGTCTTTCCTGTCACATTTAAAATTTTATTAAGACAAAAATTAGGATGATGAAAAGATAATTTAATTCTCAGAAACGTGTCAAATTCTCTGTGGTCTGGTGGTGCTGGGGGAAAGCTCTTCTCACCTTCCTACAAGTTGGGTGCTGTTTCTGTTAGATTGGGGAGAATAATACCTAATATTGCTGGTGTGGAGACATTTTTAATCATATAAGAGTACAGTGAAACCAAATATATCTTGTTCTTGCTTACCGGGGACTTTTTTATTAGGCAGGACACCAGTTGGTGAAGGTATTGAGTCTTAAGCAAGCTAGTATCATATTATCCTGTCTCCTTGGAAATGTGTGTTTTTTCCCAGTCTAGAAAAGAAATCCAATAAATCATTAACTTCAGCGAAAGGAGATATATTAAGAAGAGACAGGAAATACTGCAGAGAAACTTACATGAGAATGCTGGATGAAAATACTATTTGATTTCTTACCTCGAGGCTATTAAATTTTTTTTTTCATGGCTCTTGCTCTGTGTTTTAAGGTTTCTGAAGGAGGCTAAGTTAAATCCATCCATGTCACAAAACTCACAGTTGTTCAGAATCCCACTGAGCAATTACAGTACAAGGATAGGGAAACCTAGCTGATTAGTAGAAATGCACCCTCTCTCTGGTCAGTTAACACTCGGAATCAATGAAAAGGCAAAGGACGCTGTGCCAAGAGAAACAGGAAGTGCCAGTGTAGATGCTCAGTAAAAGCTAATAGGATTGAAAAAAGTTGTACATGTTTTCAAGACTACATGATTTTCTTTCCAAGCTTTCTTTTTAAACTTTCTTCTTAAATTTTCTTTTAAATTGGAACAAAAGAACAAAGTTCTATAATCTTCATTATAAAGTAATCTGGTTTTTATGTAGAGTCTCATATAAAATATAGTTTTCAAGCAAAACCTCATATAAAATGTAGCACCGGCAAATAACCTGGAACTCTCAAATGGCTCCTACAGCCCCGCGCACGTCTGAATCCGGGCCAGAATTTACCGGACCCCACTCAGTACGCTCAACTCCATGGGGCTGTTTGCCTTCTTTTCACTGTTTCAGCCTTTTATTCTCTCTGGTAGTCGAAGTCGTCACCATTTCTCTAACACTGGCCCTTAAAGCACATCCCCGTGTTCGCCAACTTACAGTTATTTGCCAGGCTGTTTTCTTCCTTTTTCCCGCGAAGCTTTTCCTGACCTAAGAAAAGGAAAAAAGGGTTCCTTGGTTTCTTATCCTGATCAATTTTTATTCAGAGCTATTTACAGAACAACGGCAACAAAAGAGGAGGAGGAGGAAGAAGAGGAGGAGGAGGAAGAGGAGGAGGAGGAGGGCAAGGAGGAAGAGTAGGAAAAGACTTTTAATACAGTTGCCAAACTCCTCAGAGTGGCAGAGTTCAGTAATTCGCTTGAACTTTAATACTTGAGAAATTTTCCATGGGAGGAAGGCCTAAACCTTTCATACATTTTCTAAAAGCAGAAGCTAGGAAAGTGGGGGTTTCAAGGAGCCACTGAGCCCACAAGAGGAGGGAAGACTGAGGTCGGGTGGGAGCGGAGAGAGGCTGGGAGAGAGGGATTTCACAGAGAGTGCTGGCGGAGGGAGCTCAGAGGACAGGTGGGTGCTGGAGAGAGTGTGTGGCGTGGTCGGGGACACGTTGCTCTGAGGAGCCGGGCTACTGGGCATGGATGCTGGCCCTGTCACTGACCGGTGAGCGAGCCTGCCCCTGTCGCGTACTCTCCAGGTCTGCGCGCGCGCGCGCGTGTGTGTGTGTGTGTGTGTGTGTGTGTGAACTTTATAAAAACATGTCGGTTCACTTCAGATGTCCAGATAAATCAAGACTGCATGCAGACAGTACAAGAAATAATACCCAAAGAAATACTTTACGTTTGAGATCCATCATTGTGTTTCAAGTCCTGTGAAATATTTTCTTTAAATCTAGAACTCCCTGGAGAGAGGATGTTACTCTGACTTTCTGAAGCACATTCAGACATCCTTCATATTTAGGACACTGAGATGCTCTGGATGTGAGGCGGATTTAGTATTTTCGCCTAAATTACCACTTTTACTACTGGCCTTCATGACTTTGATGATAGGGCTTTTGAAAATATTTAATAAAGTATTTTATAAATTACTGTAACAATGCTTGTGTGAAATTCTAATTCTAGTACAAACAGTTTAAAATTGAAAGACACTTAAGCTCCATTCACAATAGTGGCAAAATTATAAAAACATGAGATAAACTATAATAAGATTATAAGTGAAGATAAGAAAGCAGATAATTTTACAGTGTCATTCATTAAATGTCTTTCCCCTGAATTGCAAAGTTAATTAATCATACGTTAATGGTGTTTATTATCACTTCTAATTAACATTATATGGAAGTTCTCAGCTAGTGAAATAAAGGGAGAATTTTAAAAAGATACAGGTATGAAAATGGAAGAAATAAAACTGTCATTATTCATGGAAAATCCACAATAGTTTTCAGGTAAGCTCTTTCGGTGAATAAGTAAGTTTTATAAAGTTGCTATACATCATTGCAAATACGTTTTATTTCTATGTAGTAGAAGCAACCATTAATGAAATGTTTTGAAAGCTATCACTCATAGTAGTATCAAGAAATTGACACAGACATATCATGAAGTTACATTAGTGAGACCAACCAGAAAAAGAACAAAGCCGATGAACTTCTAGCCACCTGATGTTATGAAGTAGCTGCAAACATAGAATGAAACTAGAATGAGCATAGATAAATAGAGGTCCAGGTGAATTGGAGGATATCGATGGTCTCTATTCTGAAAATAGGTAGATTGAATAGAGAGTCCAGAAAGCAACCCCTACATATGCAGCTCCATGACTGATGACAAAAGTGACTCTTCAGTCCAGTGAGGAAGGAACCATCTTTTCAGTAAATGAGTCTGGCTGACTGGGTATCTAGGAGGTAAAGAACAGAATTGGATCCTTGCCTTATAGAACATACAAAATCAGTTCCAAATTGATTGCAGAAACACATATGGAAGATGAATTTCCAGAGGAAATGGTAAAGGATCATCTTCATCACTTTGGTGGGAGCAAAGCTTGATCAAAAGTACCCACTTAAGAAATTACCAGTCACAAAAGAAAGACTGTAAATTGGACTGGGTTTAAAGTATCCTTAAGTAGATGAACTAGCAAACCCCAGACTGGGAACATATATATATATATTTTTTTTTTTTGCAGTACTGGGGATCGAACTCAGGACCCTGTGCTTGCTAGGCAGGCGCTTATTCCATTGAGCTATATCCCCAGCCCCAAGAACACATATTTTTATGCACTCAAGAAAGGACTGATTTCTAGAATATATTAAGAATTCTTCTATCCATTGAAGAGAAAAAGATCACAAAGTATAAATTGGACAAAAGACCTACACTTCCATAAAAAAGACACATCATAAATATAGTGTTATTAGTTGTCAGGTACATGACATTATAAATATAAAAAAAACTCTATACCTGAAAAATATAGCAATGTGACCAAACTCTTAAATAAAAATGATCAAAGTTTGTGTGAATATGGTATAACTGGAGCTTTTATATATTGCCAGTAAGGGGTGTGAATTAGAAAATTGGTAGAATTGGCTTCATGATAAATACAGGCATACCTAAGGGCCTAGCATGTCCCACTTTTGTATTTTTGATTCGATGATGACTACATGAATATGTTCATTTAAAAATATATAAATTATCACCTTGCACACTTACAATTTTTCTACTTTCTGTCTGTGTATTATAACTCAATCAGAAATTCACATTGAAACTTGTGATAGCAACAGGAAAATCTAGAATATGTTGTTTCAGCCTGAACAAATACATGGAATTCAAGGCATTGACTTACCTAACAAAGGGTATACATACCTGGGGTGTCTGTAAAGGTGGGCATAATAACACAAGAGAAGGTTCTGACACTTTAGAGAGGTTTGTGTTCTTCTGGGGATCAATACAATCAGTAGTAACTCTGGGCACAATCGCTGATTTTTTCTTCCCAATGTGACACTTCCACTTGTGGCCTCCATAAATAAACCGACTAATTAATTTTCATCCTGTGACCAATGGCCATTTCTTTATGGAAGATTAATGACAAGGATCAGAAACCAAAATGCTTTATTTGTATCTAGTGTATAAATTATGTCTTCCCTGGGCATGGTGGTGCATGCTTATAATGGTGGTGGTACAGGAGGGTCACTGTGAGTTCCAGGACAGCCTGGAGTACATAGTGAGACGCTGTCTCAAAGAAAAACCCCTAAAAACAAAAAATAAAAATTATGCCTTGCAGATAACTCTGTTAATTAAAAGTAGCTTGCCTACTTTGTTTTCTTAAAAAAATTATTCCCATCTGTAATATGGAAAGAATTTTGGAATAATAGAGATCTAGTACAAAATCAAATACATGTATCATTTACCAATTGTTGTCTTGTATATTACTTTGAAAACCACCTGCTAAAGGTTGTTACATTGGGCATGAGGTGTTTTATCATTATGAAATAGATTAAATGCTCACTAATGTTAAACAGCAATGAGATACTATTCAAACAATCATGCTATAAGTATATACAGTTTCACCCATATGAGTAAAGCAATTAGTATTAGTTTGTCAAAATTTTCTAAGTAAAATTCTAATAAAATATCAGACCAACAACAGTAAAGGTTCATGACATTTTATAATGTTATACCTTGGGTTTGGGCAAACCCTCATTTATTTCTGGTTGAAATGTTAATTGCCACAACCTATTTGGAAAGTAATTTAGGCAAGAAATGTTAAAAGGTGGAAGGTAATCATGGTTTGACTAAACAAAATGATTTTAGGGAGTTAGCAGTACAGAAGTTCAAAGTATCCATAATTAAGAGTATAAGCATGTAAAAAAAAATTGGAACAACCTCTGTGAAGAATGATTGAATACATCACAGAGGTGGCTGGCTGAAGAACTGTTATGTAGCCATTATAAGGATGTGTTGAAAATGATGATATTACATAACATTGAGTAGTCATTGTGTACTAACCATCAGTCTAAGTGTTTTCTTTGTATAAATCCATTCAACTTTGTAATGATAATATCTTAGCATATTCTCATATCTGTTTTATGGAGGATGAAATTAAAGTTGAAGCAGATCAAATGCTTTACCCCTTCTCAGAGCTGGTATTTTGGCGCCTGGATTTGAAACAGACAGTCTTCCTCTCAACTACACACTCTTAAATTCCATGTAGTTGTTCTACTTCCTCAGATTAATTAAGGAGGGAGTTCTCATACATATTTTAACTGAATAAGCAAATAATGGGAATGTGGTTATTCCATTTAAAAAAGAAAAACAATAGCCATATGGAAGAATATTCCCTGAGCTAGAAACACTGATTACATCAGGATGGATCAAGGAAGGAGGATGTTATTAATTTTTAAATTTTTACTTCTTTATTGTTTGAAGTTCTGGAAAGCATTGAAATACTTTTTTTAATCTAATAAAATGAAAAGTTAACATAATCCAGCCTCCATTCCTAGGTTCATTATGTTTTCTAGTTGGTTCATTTAATAAGTAGACAAGAAATTAATAAAACTTGTGTTCTAGTTTCTTACCAAGCTTCAGACCCACAGCTTTGTTTCGCTGCGGTCTTCTACATTGCATGTGCTCATTTCTTATCAAAAATATTTACCTAGACTGGCTGAGAGTGGGTCCCAGTAAACATTCATATCCTGTCTATCATTCTTCTTCTCTCTTGCTTACTCTTTCTTAAGTCAAATAACCAATGCTAGGACCACAAAAGCAGTCTTTCGTTTCCATTTTCCGCTCGCCAGTGGTGACTTTGGCTACCCTAAACCTCAGGCATGGCAGCTCGGGGCCTCTTTTAGATGGAGATGTCCTCTCTGTCATTTTGGCCTGCTTTCTTCTTGGCTGTCACGGCTTATGCTCAAAATGAGGAAGGGAGAGGATTTGTCACCTGACCAGTCTGCTGTAAAGGAAAGCATTTCAGTGTAATACAGTCACTTTGTCCTATGCTCAGAATCATGCACCAGGATTACAGAAATAAACATAGTCCATAGATTTAGAAGTAGTTGATAGGCTAAGGCATAAATATGAATAAGATGTAGAGTGATATATGTGACATTTAGCACTATAGAGTTATGAAACTTTGCCCCTTACTTTAGGCACAAAAGGTTTTATATGAAACCATTCCATGTAATTTGTATTTAAATACCTTCGTATTTTACTTCAGTTAACTTGAAGCAACACTTTCATGCTTTTTGGTTTTCAGGTCCCATTTGATGTCTCGCTGCCTTCTATATTTAATCTTGAGAGACTTTTTGATCTTGCTAATGGTTGTACCATATCAGGAGGAAGCCTTTTCAACTGGATGGTGTCGATCATTCCCTGAACATCCTTGACATGGTAACCTTACAGAGGATTGGTTACTGTTTTTCTAGGTTTGAAATAAATTTCTGGAACTGTGCTCTTATAACTACCAGAATGAAATTAATTTCCTATAGAAGGTATATTTCTTTAGGAATTGTAGTTTCAAGGGGTGTTTTAAGTCATAGTTGAATTCAATAGCGATGCTGCTGCTTCTTAAAATTGTAGTACCAAGCTATTCGTGGAAAATAGGTTTGTGAAGTGCTACTCTCCTGTTGTTAGTTCATATCAGATCGTGTTTAGAAATGTTTCTACAGTAAGATTGGACTGCACCAGTGGTTCTCAACTGGAAGCAGTTTCCCCTTAGATGACACTTGACAACACCGGGAGACATTTTTGGTTGTCGTAACTGGGGGGAGGGGGCATGCACGAGTGGTATCTTGTGAGCAGAGGCCACAGGTGCTGCCAGACACCCTACAGATGCAAGCCAGCCCACCATCGACAGCCAAAAATCATCCAGCTCCAAATGTCAGCTGTACCACTTTGGAGAAATCCTGGATTAAATCTTAACTTGTAGTAAATCCAACTCTGGAAGCTTGTCTGTTTGGCTTGGGATGTAATCTGTAGCAAATTAGACCTTCTGTACTTTATAGTTCTGAGAGGTAACATTGCACAGAATTATCCTGCATGAGGTTTGGAATTACATAGACCTGGATTTGAGTAGTAGCTTCACCACTTGCTAGCTTTGAAGAGTTAAATTATTAAGCCTTTGTTTCTTCATCTATAGCATGGGGATGTTACTCTCTGTCTTATAGGAGTACTATATATTGAATTAAGTGAATCAGTGTGATAAAGTGCATAGCATATGCATAACATAGCAACACTGCTGGGAGCACCACCTCCGTGCCAGGGCAGAAGAGAAGCATGCATTGCTCACTTTTGTTGTCCAGCATGTAACAACACCACACACGAGTGTTTCCCAGGTGCTGGCCCATGAAAAGATATGATGATGAATACATAGAATACGTGTGATTTTCCAAAGCTTGGTGATTCAATACATCACCCTTTATTCTGAGATTATGAATTTCTTACTTCCTAGTGGTGTAAAAGGCCATTCTTTTGTCAAGCATGTTAATAGTAACTGGCAACTGACATTTTGAACTAGTCTCCAGTGACAATAAAAGAAGAAATGGAATTCTTATATTGGTCCCTAATTTAAAAAAAAAATTAGATATCTGTAAAGTTTCGGAGTCCAGGAATGACCAAATTAGAACTAGCCTGTAATACTACATAGAGGATATGAATCTTTGGCAAGGTATTTAAGGATAAGAAAGTTTTTACTGTTGAAAATTCATTATAGAAATTTGCTAGAGGCAAGGAGAACGAGGGCACACAAATGAAAATGGCCCAGGTGTGTGCCGAGGTCTTGCCTGCTGTGTGTCGGCTGTCGGCATGTGTATGTTGTGTGCCAAAGTGAGAGCAGTCTCAGGGTGAACTGCAGAGAAGACCTGGGGCCGAGTCAGTAGATGTTAGGGTACAACTGCAGATGATTAGGCTTCTGGCATGAGCAGACACTCAGTAGGTAGTAGATGTGTAAAAAGAATCAGTGGAATGAGTTTGAGCTGGTCTCTAGGACAGAGAATGGATGGGAAAGAAATGAAAAGAAGACTTACTGTCGTGTCGTAAGGCGACAGAGACCAACAAAATATTTACTGGCTAAGCGGAAGTATGAAATAAAGTTTGGTTCAAACAGAAAAAGCCATTGGGATGGTAAGGACTCCTGTGGTGAAGGTTTCCAGCTCCTTTGATCTGGAACCAGGGTTTATAAATACCATTACTGAAACAGAGAACTCTTTGATGGCTTGTGTTTCTCAGTAGAAGAAGTTCAATTTGTCATACAAAGTCCAGTCATTAAGGGCAAAAAGGTGGAGCATATTACCGATACATTTAAATGCTGGTATAGAAATATAATACGACCAACAGCCAAGACTGTTTATTTCATCCTGTTAATTTCTGAGAATGTATGTACCCCTAGCCCACTGTTTATGACTGTTAAGTTCTGGTTGGATGTTTTTCATTTTTCCTTATTTTAAATATTAGTCTGTGCGAACTGTTCAGTACATCCCTGCGGTGCTACCTTGCACATGGTAGAGGTCTGTAGCGTCTCTACTTGCTGAGTGAAGGGATGGAAATATGAATGGGTGGATGGGACCTAGGCAGGATCATTACATTACCAAAGATGCCTGCCCCTGCCGGGCCATCTTCCATATAAAGCACTGCGTTAGTAAGCACTCTACATGTACTGTCACCCTGTCTTCACAAGATTCACGACTGTCAGACACACTGCGTTACTGACTCCGCGTTACACAGTGGGCAACAGAGGCATAGAGCAGTTATGCAAGTTCCCCTCTGGTTATAGAAGTAGAGCCGGGTGTAAATCCTGACTGAGAAATCTGAGCTCTTAATTGCTAAACTGGCTTCCCTGCCCTTGCACCCACTCCACAGCTGTGGGGAATTTGTGAGTCAAGGGAGAGAGTAAGACATAGTTGAGTCTCAAGCTAGAACTGGAACATTTGTGATTTTTGGAAAAAAATGACTTGCCGACCTGAGTGGAGGTGCTAGGAAAACAGAGTGGTGAAGGGAAAGTGTTATCTCTGCCAGAATAATGATATCCCCCGGGGAAGGCAGGCCTCTTCCCAATATTGCAGATAACATAACATTTCGCTACGTGTTTTATTTTTTCTCCACTTTTATATATCTACAGATGCTGTTACTTTGGGTGTTGTGTTGTCTGAGAGAAAGGCTCTCTAAAACTTCGCCAGACCCTGAAGTTACAGTTTTAGCATTTTTAAAAAACCATCCTAGAAATCCCCCAGCTCCTTCAAAATAGAAGCAACATTTGCTACTTAAAGCTGGAGCTTTCCACGCAAGGCCCTGAGTAAGTGAGGATGAACTGGGCCACAGTACAAGCAAAAAGAAACTTCAGGTCTACCAGGGGAAAGGTGTGATTATCTCCAGAACTGTCTTTCAGGGTTCTTTTTTTTTAAAGAGCATATTACACATTTGCAGCTGCCTTTTAAAAATGTGATACACAGCACGTATATGCAAATGTTTTCTAGCAGACACCTGTGAGGTTTTCTGCTGGTTTGGGTTAGGGCCGGAGGCAAACTGAAAAGGGAAGGGAGGAGGCAAAACAGGGGAGACAGAGGAACCAGTGCCACAGCTAAGTGATAGGTAATAAACCCATCTGCCTCCCGTCTTGCTCCTTCTCAGTCTCTGAGAGCTGGCGTTAGAGACTGACCACCTGCCAGCTGTGCCGAGGCTTAACCGCAGCGGCCTGCGTTCACTGCACAGGGCTCTGTGCGCGTTTCCCAGCCCGCTGCACTTGCTCTCCTTCACTGAACTGCAGGGGAAACAGAGCATTTCTGGGGAGCGTCAGAAGGCGGCTTCTCCCTTTTGTGTGCATTGCCCTTCTCTCCCTTCTTCTGGCTGTCGCGTCGGTGCCTCCCAGTTAAGGGATGTCTGCCTCGCCGGGGCTCCCGGAGCTCTTCGGCGTGCCCGGTTCCCCTAGCCCTAAAGGTGCTCTTCGGCATACAGTTGCACTGTCATACTTACATAGCAAAACCTTCCAGCCACAGCCCTAGAGTCAGCTCTAAGCGTGCGCGTCTGTCCCATGTTCCTTTGCTTTGAATTTTATTTGAGACTTATTTCTCCTCATTTATCTTGGAATTTAGGGTGTTCACAAACCCTAGAAATTTCACTAAATACACATGATGCCATCAAGGATGTTTTTAAACCATAATATATATATTTTTATATTATAATATAATATTATATATGTTTACATTATATTATATATATATATATATATATATATATATATATATATTATCAACGCATGCATAGTCCCAACTGTGGGTGAGGAGGGAAAACAGCAGGCCCAGAAATCCACTGTGGAGCTGCTTGTTTTGCTTTTTTCTCAATTTAAAATGCTGGTTAGTATATCACACCAAAAATGAATGGAAACTCATTTGCCCAAGGAAACTTGGGCAAAAATGTTCACTGATGCATTAGTGATAGTATAGAGAAAAGGAAGACTTACTAGATATCCATCAGGTAGGAAATGGATGAGTACATAAGGACGTAGTCACGCAGGAAAATACCCAGAAGTAAGAAATGAATGGATAATCGCATACTAAACGACGTTCTGAAATGAATGAAAGAGACATGTATCATTCTGGATTCACTTCAAAAACTGATGAGTAAAAGAAGAAAATTAGGTATTACAAAAGGACATGTACAGCAAGGTGGGATTTATTAAAATTTAAAAGCTAGCAAATTGACATAACATAAAATTTATACATGCATATTTCTTACACTAAAAATATTTTAACAGTACAAGTTAACAGTTCAAACCAAATTCTAGCTATGACACCCTTGGCTGAGGAAGGAGAAATGAATTTTTAAAAAATGCCTAAGAGGTTTCATTTGTATTTGCAAAATTTTCTTTCTTAATCTGCATATATGTATGTTAGTCTCTATTGTTTTATAGATTAAGGAAAAGACATCACTTACCTTCTTCATCCTGTGGCTGGCAAGCTTTATACAGTTATCATTTCACCTACCAGTAAACAACTTTTAAATGTGTGCCCTGATTCTGGTCTCATTATATGCATGTAACTGAGTGGTTCACATCTGGTTCCATTAATTTGGGTTTTAATGACAACTAAAAATCATTTTGAAACTAATGTTAAACCATATACATATGCCCAATTTTAGAAAAGTCAATCTGTGAAACCATTAATTTTTAATATAAGATAGTAGAGCCTTAATAAATGTTTAATTAAATCGAGGCAGATTTCCCTGTGCAATTCCTATCAATTTTAAGTTTCCTCATTATACTTTAAATTATTTGATTTGCCAAAATTAGATATATGCAGAACTTTTTACATGATTGCCTGTTATGTGAAATGAGGCTCACACATAAAATCCATCTACCATCCATAATTTCAGTATTTTAAAAATATATTGAATTTCTCCTTATTTTTGTTTTCCAATTCAGTAGACAGCCCTGTGTGTTGCAACTTTGACAATAAAATTTCCATGACAACAGATTTTCTTTGTCATAAACGCTGGCTTGATTAAAAAGAAGGTTTTAGCGACAGCAGTTTTTTAAAAAATAGTTAAGTTCATTAGTTAAAAAAAGCTGGGTCAAGAGCGATAGACATATGTTTTCAGTTGGAACTTTGGAGACAATCAAAATGAATTGCAAATGAATTATGCTTGCTCCTAGAGCACTTTGATATTGTTTGATATTTAAGATAACATTTATACATCTTGTATCTAACAGCTTGGAATGTAACTGACCTAAAACCAGGTTCTGTCCACACACAACCTTGAGCCCTCCTCCCAGTGTGAAAAGTCAGCCGATTTTTAAGTAATTTTGAGATTTCTAAGCAGTTTCATAACCTTCCTAATTTAATTTTCTCCCACAAGAATTACACGAATTTCTTGGACTGCTTTTCTCATCATTATAAAAGCAATTCAGAACTAATGTAAAGAAGTTGTGAAATATTGAAGGTGCAAAGTGGAAAATAAAAGTGTCCCAGAAGTCCACCTCTGTGAAATAGCCAATGCTAACACATAAATGTATTTTCTATAGCCTGCCTAATTACCTTTCCCAATAAGCAGGAAGAAGCAAAGAAACAATGTTCAGACTCAGGATTTGAGACAACTCTCCGTGCTCCCTAAGTGTGGCATAGATGGCCCTTTTCAGAGCTTCTTGGCTGGGAAAATGCTCCAGCTGGGAGTATTTGGACCTGGTGGTTTGGAGGAAACGCAGTTAGAATAATCAGAATGTAATTAGATCCAGAGGAATTGTCCACAGTTCCTCTTCCTAGTAATAAAGTATATAGTAATGATCCATAGAAGGACAAAAGAAATCAAATCTTCATTTTGTCCTTTGGAGGCTGGTCATTTAATCTTTCTCATAAATACATTAGCTCCCTGACAAACTTAACTCATCCATTTATGCATACATTTGGTTTTTTCTGATGGTTTTTTTTTTTCATTTGATGGATGTTAGTTATTTCTCTGTGCCTTTGCTTCCTGGCACAATGTCCTTTCTCATCTATTTATTTAAAAATATTTACCAAATTCCCACTAAATGCCAGGGACTGTGCACAGAGAAGTGCCACTTAGGTGGTCCCTTCTTGCAAAAGCTTACACGTGGTCCAACATCCCACTGCTGGGTCTCTGCCCAAAGGAAATGGAGTGAGTGTGTTTAAGAGACACCTGCACCTCCTGTTCACTGCAGCACCATTCACAGTAGCCAAGATAGGGAGTCAACAAACTGATGGACCAATAAAGAAAAACTGAGGTCTCTAGCCACAAGCAAATACTATGCAGCTTTTAAAAAGGAAGAAATCCTATGAATTGTGACCACATAGGTGAAGCCTAAGGATACAATGTTAAGCAGAATGAACCAAACACAGGAAGACAGACAAACACAGGAACAGTTATATGTGGAGTATGAGATAGTTTTCTTAGTAGATGTTTGCAGTGAGTGATGTTCACATTCTTTGTGTGGAGTTGGTACGTGAACACAACGCATCTTCACTTCTCTTTTCATCCCTTTTTCTCTCACTCATGCGGTCCTCCCTCCGCTTCTTGATCCATTTTCAATTAGAGAAACACCTGTCTCCCTACTTCCTGTTATCTAACTTGCAGTTTGCTCTTTATTTATACTTTGAGTTTCTTATATGAGAGAAACCAGCAGTGTTTAAGCCTGTGTGTCTGATTTATTTCATTGAACATTAGGGTCTCAGAGTGCACCTGTTTTCCCACAAGTGACTCCAGCATTCTTTTTGACAGAATAACATCTAAAATACCTGAACTAAAATAAGGAAAGCAGGAGTGTTTATCATGAGCAGGGGAGGGGAGAGTCGGAGAGGCACTGGTCAAAGCATACAGAATTTCAATGAAACAGGAAGATTAATTTCAAGAAATGAACTGCCCAAACTTTTGACTGTAGTTAATCACAGTGTATAGTACTGTTGAGAATGGCTGAGACGAGATTTTAGGTGTTCCCACTACAATAAAATAGGTGTGTGAGATGATGGATGTGTGAATTAGCCCAATTTAGCCATTTCACAATGAATATATTCAAAACATGAAACACACACACACATATATATACATAATTTTTATTTGTTGGTTTGAAACTTAAGAACCCTCCCATCTCATGAGCCCAGCTCTGCATTCCAGGTGGCCTCCCATCCCCCTGCATGAGCCTGTCTCCCCACCTCCCGCTTCCCCCACGAGGCACACACACGTTCTCATCGTACTCATTCTATCTGCATGTCTGTCTGCTCTTTGAAACCAAAGAACAAGGTAGGCAGATTTCAAGGAAATAAAAGGACTTATGTTTCCGTTTTGTGTAGAAGTTTCTCATTAGATTTAGATTTGTATCTAACATTGAACAGTTTTCAAACTTTTTACTGGCCCATTGCATTTGTAAATTTTTTTCTTGGCACACATTTGCCGTACATGTCTACATTGCTTTTTAAAACATTTTGCGTGACTCTTTGGGACCTTTGCTAGTTTTTTACCGGTATATTTACCTTTTTTATTTCTAAGACCCCTCAGTGTCAATATATAAACTCTCTTTATATATTTTGTGAATTTTTTAGGTTCTCATTTGCTTTTCAACTTTTGCTTACAGCTCCTTGGTTCTTATTTTTTAAATAGTGATAGCCAATCTGGACAGTTTGTTACTTATGTTCAGATTTGCTGCAAAAGGGATGTAAGGTAACTTAGATGCAGGGATACAATTGATTAAAACCAAGAAAAATAGGGCAAAGAAAACCAATAAAAGTAGAAAAGCAAGATGGAACGAGCATTTGAGTCAATTTTTTATTTTTATGAAAAGATACCATTTCATGTTTTGTATTTACTAGGCATTGGCCACAGACTTGACTGTATGCTCTCCTATAAGACACATCAATAAGTAAATACACTATGGTAGACTATAAGATCAACACTGTTATGAAGGTAAAACGGACTGTGTACTTAGGAGATGTGCTGGTATCCTAATCCTGGTATTATTCCCAGAAAAGGGCTTTCCTATATGTCCTCATGAGAACAGACTGGAAATTCTCTCTCTCTCTCTCTCT
Organism: Dinomys branickii; assembly: GCA_004027595.1. Taxonomy (NCBI): domain Eukaryota; kingdom Metazoa; phylum Chordata; class Mammalia; order Rodentia; family Dinomyidae; genus Dinomys; species Dinomys branickii. Next base: position 10,391 of record PVLD010022129.1, on the reverse strand, counting down.
CTCTCTCTCTCTCTCTCTAACCTAGACTACAGTAAAATGCAACACATTGTACAAGTCATTTCAATGATTGCGGGCTAGTTTACAAAAGATTTATTTAATTTTCTCAAGCAATATCCATTTCTGATTAATTAGTTTAAAACCATTAAGCAAGAGAGGGATGTCAAGGGAAAGAATGTATTTATTGATCCTAAAAGGAGCTTCACTTTTGTACGAGGAAAAACACTTCAGTGCGTTTGTACTTAGAGCAGTTTCACCAGTTAAAAATACTTTTCAACCATATTTGAGGAGAAACACACCAAATGGCTGTTATCAAGACTTCAAAGGCTGCTGCTTTGAGCTGCTGAAAGTAGATTGGTTGATCGATCTTGACACTGCATTCGGAAGGAACACAGTACACAACTAGGGCTGCAACAGTCTAGGTAACTGCGAACACACAGCTCTGTTTGAGGTGCCAGAGGGAAACTGTAGAGCAAAGGGAAATTATTCTGCAGGAGCTAAGTAAACAGGAGGGGAATGCTGTTTTCAGTATAAATTTTATGGCTTTCTGATTGATGAAGAGAATTTTTGACATGAAAATTGGTACTCTTAGCTGATTTGGCATTGTATTTTTATAGGATAAAAGAGTAATAAATTTATTGGGGTCACCACGGTTATTTAGCTCAGTTTTCTACTGCAAGTTTAAGCTCCCTGTAAACTGTCTCCCTCAAGAAACAAGCAGCTGGGGGCTGGAGATACAGCTCAGTGCAATAAGCGTCTGCCTGGCAAGTGCAAGGTCCTGAGTTTGATCCCCGGTACCACAGAAAAAAGAAAGAAAAAGAAACAAACAGCCAATACTTCAGTGGAAGGTTAGCGTGGTGGCCTAGAGAGCCAGTGAGGCCGTCACAGCACCTGGCTTTCTGGTTCCGTCCGTGTGCACTTGGGCGAGGTCCTCAGAGTCTTCATCCTTCAGTTTTCTCGTCTATAAATTTTGAAAGAGATAAAGCACCCGGTGTCTGGATGCTTAGTAACAGTTATCTCTTACTACTGTTACATACCCCTTCTAGGGAAGCTCAGTTTGCCCAAGAAAGGGCCAAGAGTTTGGTTTGCTTTGGTTAGTTTTTGGGTTTTAGTCGTGGTAAGAGTTCACGCCTGGTAACAGCAGAGCAGCATTTATAGAACTACCATCTGCCAATTACAACTTTGAACTCTGGACCAAAAAACTGAGCTAAGAATTATAAATTCATAATTAAAACAAATGCTTGAAGCCCCCGGAGAATGGTTTAAAATAGGAAGTCGGAGAAAACATGATGCTTGAAATAGTCACAGCAAACTAGGTGAGCACCACACTGAACGGCTTTTTCTCTGAAGTCACTCCTCCTCATCTTGCAAAGTACAGCGTGTGCTGCTTAATGATGGGGATGTGTTCTCAGAAGTGCTTAGGCGATGTTAGCACTGCATGAACATCAAAGAGCATGTGCACACAAACCTGGACGACTGAGCCTGGTACTCACCAAGTGTACCTAATTGCACGTGCTGTACTTTTACGCCACTGTCTGTGTGGGAGGTGTGTTTAGAGTGACTTTTAGTGCTGTGACCGTATGATGGCTACCATGTCTCTCAGCATTAGGAACTTTGTCTCCATCACAATCTAATGGCACCACTGTCACATATGTCATCGGTCACTGACCAGACACCATTCTGTGGCGCGTGACTGTCCATAGGGGGTAAAGGTTAATTGAGGAGAGGATAATGACGGGACGGAGGCTTCAGAAGTCAGAGTGGGTCTGTCCAAGCAGTTAGAAATTAGAAATGAAGGATGATCTGAAGAAGAAGGAGACAACATGGGGAGCCCCCAAATCTATGCATTAATTCCACCCCTCCGACTGTCAGCTCACTACCAAACCCCACAGGGGCATGGGGAGATGGCAGGAAATCCAAGGGAAAGCGCAGCTGCAAGCTGAGAGAACCGGGTGGTGATTTCACCCAACACTTGGTGCTGGAAAGACAAATTTTGGAGTTCAAGTCAAGTAAAAGGAACTTACTAACTTCTTTGTGGTTTTCATAGAGACTTAGGAGGGCAACAGCTCAGGAATGTGGGCCTGAGGAGCGTAGACTACAAGAGCAAAACAAACAAGCCACCATGTCAGACCTGCACTAGATGAAGTTGATTTGTCAGTAGGTGAGCTGCGTGCTAGCACAAAACACTGCTGGAAAGAAAATAACAATGCACACACCATGTGGTATGAAGTTTTAAAACACTGTATATACCAATGCAAAGACAAATGTGATCGGTAACCAGGGGAAAAACAAGCAGATCCTCAGAAGTCTCAGATGGTAGAATTAGAATATGAAGATGGTCAAACAACTATGAAATACACGTGAAAGAAACTATTGGAAAAGATTGCTAATGGGTGAAGAGATGAGGAATAGCAGGACAGATATGGAAATGAGGAAAAAATCAAATGGGAGCTATGGAACTGCAAAGTCCATCTGAAATTAAAAATTCATTGAAAGAACTTAAAAGCAAATTAAGCACCACGGGAAGAAAAAACCAGCATGCTTTGTAGATACATTAGTAGAGATTATCCAACTGAGTACAGAAAGAAAAATGATTTGCTAAAAAGTGCAGTGACGACAGCCCCTGTGACAGTATCAGGTATCTTATCAAATGTGAAATGAAAGTCTCAAGAATGGAGAGAATTTTTTTAAATGGAAAAATTTTTTCTAGATTTGATTGAAAACATCAGCCACTCTCAGATTTAGAAAGTTCAATGAGCTTGAAGCAGGATAACTTCTAAAAATCAAAGATAAGAAAATTATAAGTCACCAGAAGAGAAAGACGTTACAAAGTACTGAGGAGAGGTGATAAGAGGAAGGACTCACATCACCTCAGAAACTTGGGAGGTGGAGGGTGCTAGATTCCTTCTTAAAGGTGCTGAAGGAAAAGTAAATCGGCCTAAACTGAAAAACACAGTGAAAGTTTAAATTAAAAAACTATTACAGTAACAGAGACATTGCCATGAATCCCCTGTGTACTCAAAAAGTACATTTCATTTCAAACATACTTATCCCATTGTTCTTAGCAATGCATCTTTTACTGTAATGCTTTTAAAATGTAAATATTTTACTTTTTGATCACCTCTTGTACTCTAGACTTATAGTTAACTCTGTCACTACTTACATTAAATGTAAATGGACCAAAGCTTCCAATTAAAAGCATGGATTGTATGCATTTTAAATAAAAGACACTAATGAGTAGAAAATAAAAGGATGGAGGCATGGATACTACACAAACATTACACCTAAGAAAGCTACTGAGGTTATATTAATGTAAAAGTAGATTTTAAACATGGACACCCCAAAAATAAAGTGAAAGATTTTTGAAAAAAAATCAATTAATTAAGTGGACACAATCCTAAGTATGTTGGCATCTAATGATTGGGAATGCTTATTTGCTAAACATGTGCCTAATAATTCCCTTTAGGGAGAGCTTTGCCTCTCTTAGGAAGATAAGTTCACTGAAACGGGTGGTCTGAGCCATAGAATAGGCTATATATGATGCTTTGGAAAAGCAGGTAAAGTACTTGACACAAGGCAATGAGGTCACTAATCTCAATTTATCCAGAACTGGATTATTTCTTTGAGCATAGGACTTAGTGGAAAAAAATCTGGACTGCCACCAGACAGACAGGTCCTGGCAGACTGTGATAGTTACTCACCCTACAAAAAGAATTCATTTTCTTTGGAAATGGAGAGTAAAGGAAAAAGAAAAAGTGGATAGTCATAAGATTAGAAGAGATTTACAGTGGATGAAATAACCCTTCAATAATCCCTCAAACCAAACACAAAGTTGCTCAACTCACAGAAATTTGAGTTCTAGAGTGTGTGTGCATGTGCACGCGTGTGTGTGTGCATGTGTGAGTGCGCATGTGCGTATGTGTGTGTGTGTGTGTGTGTATGTGTGTGTGTGTGTGATGGATGAAAATAGTGAATATCATGGACATGGCATTTGTGCGTCAAGGACAGTAAGAACATTGTCTTTGGGAATTTGTAGCAATCAGCGGAGTGGCCTTAGATCATCGTGTGCTATGGAATAGGAGATCTACATCAAGACTGGGTAAGGTAAGGGTGAGAAGGGCTGAAATTACATCTGGATATTCTAACTGTATTAGTCAAGACTCTAAGCAGCTGGCAGAGGTAGATTAGCATCCCAGGGGATTGATTCTGATAAACAAGATGATGCATTAGCAGTTCTTGCATGTTTAAAGTGCACGAGGCAAAGTGAAGTATTCTGATGGTTCCGTTTCCTCCTCTAGGAATGAATAAAATGAGAAATCAATCGAAATGTGACATCAGACTGAGGAAATCTTCAGCAATGCCTATCAGCCTTTGGAAATGTGGTGAGAAGAAACGATTAGGATGCAACATTTTGTTGCTCAGAGGGTTCTTATTCAGACTGGGATCCTGCCCTATGTGATCACTTATGGTGTATCCGAATTCTCCGGAAATTGCTTTGAGTTTTTGCTCCACGGGCCTCCTGTAGCTTCAGAGGTGTTTCATCTCCTAGTAGGCTTTACCTTTCTTCCCTGTTGCTCACAAACCCATGCATCTCTTTGGCTTCCTCTCAGTTTGCCCAGATGATCTATTTTCTTGTTTGCTTGGGCTTCTCCATCTTCTCTGGTGTTCTGAAAAGAATAAATTTTCAAATAAATTCAAACTATATTCTGCTAAAAATGAGTATGCATAAATATTTTGTCCTTCATTTATTCCCTGTGTGTGTGTGTGTGTGTGTGTGTGTGTGTGTGTGAGACTAGGCATTGGAAACAGGGCCTTCACACTGACCTAAATCGTCAGTCCTTTTAAAAATACTTTTTCTTGATACAGGATTTCACCAAGTCACAAAATTACCCAAGTCAGGTGCTTATAATCTTATAATCTTTCTGCCTCAGCTTTCCAGAGTGCTGGGATTACAGCCGTCTGCACCAAGCATGGTTATATAGTACACACAGTTCCTGGCTCTGAACACACAACAGTCTCTCAAGACGCTCACAGGATGTGAAGGGTAACTGAAATGTAAATTTACCATACACAATACATAGTATAGATGTTAGGATGAAGCCCAAACAAAATGTTTCAGGAAGAGAGAGAAGTAGCAGGGATTCACAGAGGAGATGATGTGGTCACTATACATTAGCAGAAGAAAAAGTGAAGGGGGGAGAAAAGGTGAAAGTGAGAGTCTCTAGCCCAGAATATTGTTGGTGAAGTCACGAGATGATGACTTCCTGAGAGAGGCAGTGGGAAGACGTATTGGGTAGATGAAATCCCTAATGGGGCCGCAGACGAGGCGAACTGCTTCTTATAGCACACAAGAAGATAATTTTTATCAGATAATGAAATTGTTTTCAGTCTTTGGAATGAAAATGAATCCCTTGCTAATGCAGATCTTGCTAATAAAGGGAGTGAGAGAGAATGTCTGAATTACACTTGGCTCGTGGTAGGCAGAAACCCACCTACGTAGTCTAGGGAAAAAAAAGAAAGATAATGAAGTAATCAAAATAATTGCTTAATAGGGATTGTGAAAGATCTGCAGTGCTAAATTATAAATGTACATTTTCAAGAAAAATGAGGTGACCTCAAGGAACAGATTAGAAACCTAAACTCATGCCAGCCAGAAGCAATGCTTTTCATTAGCAAAGCTGAAGATTAATTAAATCGGGGGAAGCTCTTTGAAATCCACAAGTGCAAGTTACATTAGAAGACAATACAACTGGTGTATTGGTATCATAACTAATGATTAAAATAGAGCTCTGTATTAAATGTGTTCTGCCATTGTTCATGTGACAGATGTGAAAACAAAGAGGACAAAAGGGTGCTACTTAAAACCAAAAGGGACTCCAGCAGCACCTGCTTTTCAAAGTTAGGGGTGTGTGGTTTACTTAGACGGGATGTACTTAATAGTTCCCTTCCCTTTTGCGGTAGCTTAGAGACCTATGCCAAGCTTGACGAGAGTGCTATGCCCCCACAAACCTCCCTAGAAACCCAGCAAGGGGGATGGAGGGACGCGGCTGATGGATTTTTTTGGTATTATCTCTAGATCTTTGGTTTCAGATGAATGATTTTAGATATTGGGAGCAGAGAAAGGAGGCTGGACATACAAAGCCTCTGACAGTTTGTAGTGCTGTCCAAGTGTGAGGTTTTGTTTAAAAAATAGTCACTGTTGACAGCGCATGCTAAGTGCAGGTGGACGGAAGCCCAGTTTTACAGGGCAAGAGAAAGAAAACTTTGTTTCTTAGGGAGACTGTGGAAAGGGGAAAAGTGGAAAGGAAAAGGGAGAGACCCAAGAGAGGCAAACAGCACCCTCCTCTGCTCTGTACATATACCTGCTAGGTGAGACAGACGTAAGTGAGGGAATCAGGGAGAGGAACATCTAGTGTGAGCCTGACAGAGGGAGATGTGGTAGGAACTGAACAGATTGGGAGCCCTTCCACGCCCAGGATACCGGAATTACACAGAAACCAACCTTGGAGAGGAGACAGGTGCTCTGCTGTTCTGGACAGAGCTGAACCCCATGTACTTTTCAATGCTGGTGGCCCTCACCCAGCACTGCATGCTGAAATATGGTTTCTAATTCTAGCTTGGCTGTTATTTTGAGTGGGATAGGGAGTTTTAAATTTGAGTTGGGTTTATGCTGTACAAACTTGAGACCGTTTAAAGGTGCTGCTCATAGTCACATTTGAAAGATATCTGTGGTAGTCAGGGCTTAAAAGGGAAGAGATTTAATACAGGACACAAAATTTGTGGGATTATTTTATAATAACCACTCAAAAAGTCAAATGCGAAAGAGTGCAGGAGATCTATCCATGCATAAGAGACCCAAAGAATCCAGCTGAGGGCCTGCATCCCATGGCAATGTCCTGCATGATTCCAGCTGAAGACCTAGAGCCTATGGCAATGTTCTCCACAAGTCCAGCTGGAGGTCTAGAGCCCGCGACAATGTCTCACGCAAATCTATATCCAGGATCTTCACTGACAAGGCCCAAAAGTCAGTGGTGGAAGCTAGAAAGTCTGTGCCAGCAGGATGGAGGATCTGTGCCACCAGGCAGAGAGATCTGCCCTGGAGCCAGGAAGCAAAGCTCAAGGTAAGGACCAGAGCTCCTCCAAAAGGAACCACAGCAACAGTGAGAACCCAAGCTCCTCCAACAATGAGAATACTGAATTAATATCAGGAAAACTAGCCTGACAACCTTCTGCAGGAGAATCAACAGCCCACCAGCTTCCCCTCCAGTTCTCCTTTTATGCTGTTGGCAACAATCCTCACGTGGGCCGTCCACACTCAGCACCACGCTGATGCAGTTCAGCTGGGTGTTGTAAGTTGACAACAGCCTTGGATAGGGGACAGGAACTCTACTGTTCCGGGCAGAGCTGAGTCACGTGCACTCTGTGATGATGGCACTCCCATAGCATTGCATGCTGAAATATGGTTTCTAAATTTGATTGGCTGTTACTTTGAGTGGCACAGGAAACTAAATTTGAGCTGGATTGATGCTGTGCAAACTTTAGACCTTTTAAAGATGCTGCTCTTGGCAAATTTAATGGAACAAATGCCTTGTATTAGCTTAAAAAATCATGACTTTAAAAGATTCTATTCTGAGAATTCTTGCAGAAGATAAAACTAGGCACATATATAATTTTTAATTTGTTTTTAAAAATGCAATAAAAAGTTACAGTCTGACAACTTGGATGTAAGTTTGCATACCAATTTCATTTGTTTAAATATTTTATTTTTCTCATTATTCCCCTGTCTCTCAAATATTCCAAAAGACATGGTTTATAACCTGTTATTTTTCTCCAAGGGCTCCCTTTGGATAATTTCTTATTGAATCTCCCTTTTCCCACGGTGGATATTTTCTTGCCAGGATCTTTGTATTGTTTTTCAGTCACTTTCAATATATGAACAAGTTCCATCTGGGGAGCTGAGATTCTCTTCTAAGTATTATGAGACTCCGTCCAGTATAAATAAAAAATTCAACCTTACATCCAATTCAGAGATTCTTCTCTCCCTGCCCTGCAAAGAAGCCTAGAGCCTGCAGCTGGAAGAGGCAAGTCCTACTTTTTCAGCAGTTCTCATTGTTTAATCTGCTCCTTCTGGATATTTCTGACTTCTTGCACTTGGGGGGCTAGAAAGCAGGTTAGTGAGATAAGAGTAAAACCACTTACTTCTAACTTGCCTGTGAGTGGCAGATCCCTGGGATGCCCTTGCATTGGTCCACATCATACTCCCAGGCCTCTAACAATCAATGGGAAACAAGAGCCAGGAGAGCTCATTTGCATATGACAAATCCCACTTCTTCATTTCTCCCATTTGGAGGCACTGTTTTTCTATGTAGCCACCCTAAGAAGTCCTAAGTCCCCAGCATTTGCTGAGAAAGCTTACATGCCTCTGCAAGGTTTGTCACGGTGCAGTGGCCAGCGTGATGACATATTTCGCATCCTTTCTAGCTTCACTCAAGTTCTTTCACACTTGCATGCCCCCGGATTTATACCAGCCTGCCCCCTGTTCAAAGAGTCAGCATTGGTTTCTTGCCTTCGGCTCTGTTGTCTAGGAAACCTACTCTAAGATAGCTTTCAGACTAATACTAGATACAGAAGTATGAAAGAACCTGATGGAGACAGAATATAATATTCTGGACTTAGAAAATCGTGTAATAGGGGAGCAAAAGCAAATTGGAATGTGGCTTTTGATCCTAGTCTTTGGGGGCTGTTATAATAAAATACCAGAAATAGGGTAACTTATGAATAATAGCAATTTATTTTTCATAGTTCTGAAGGCTTGCAGGTTTGAAGATGAGGGTGTTGGCAAAATTGATGTCTGTTAAAGATCATTTGATTCACAGAATCTTTTAGCCGTGTCCTTCATGTGGTGGAGAAGACTCACTAGCTTTCTAGGGTTTCTTTATAAAGATACTAATTCCAGTCGTGTAGGCTCTATCTTTAGGATCTAATCACCTCCCAATAGCCCCAATGAGAACCATCATCTTCAGGGTTAAGATTTCAACATAGGCATTTTGGTGAGTGATAAGCATTCAGTCCGCTGCACCAGATTTCTCAAGAAACTTCGGTGCTGGAGAACAAACCTAAGGTGGTGGCATAGGAACTGCAAGAGAAAAGTATGGAATGGGCCGTGGTAATATTACTAGAATGCTGGGTTTGTGTCTCACAGTGTCAAAGAATGAGATCGCAGACAGAGGGGGCAGGAGTTACAAGCAAGGAAGTTTATCGGAGAAGCAAAAGCAAGCAAAAGGCACAGTGCCCGCTATCCGAGGGGACCTCAAAGAGGGCTGCCCGAGAGGACCCTTTGTCCAGGGGCTTTTATGGGACCCAAGAAAAAAGCATTTCTCCTCTACCTATTAGGGTAGTGTGCTCCTTTCCCTATGGGGAAACAGCCATCATTCTCCCAAGGCCCAATGAAGAGGATGATTACACATTGTCCACAAGCTGCCTGGCCAATCCGCACCTTGGTCACGTTCTGAAGCAGACTTGTGTGGCCAAAGACTTCCCGTCGTTGTCTATCTCATACTTCTTTCAACAGTTCAGGACTTTCACCCGAGTGAAAGCTTGCGTGTTTGAGCTGCTCTGCCCCATTTATCTCTGACCCTGCTTTGTGGACTCGTGTCCTAGGTCCGTGTGCCCAGCTGCTCAATCTCCAGGCTCAGTAGGGGCGCTGGGAAGCTACAGAACAATTTGAAGCCACGGCCTGACAGAACGTGTGCAGTGCAGGTTGCTCTGGCTGCAGCAGCGGTGCTGGACTGAAAGCGGGCAGGGAGTGTGGAATAAAGTTGCACATGTTCTCCGGGGCTGTGACTTATGATAGAATGAGAGTAGCCTATAATGAAAGAGTCCTAGCATCTTGTTTTCTTATTACAACTCAAAGATAATAATTCTCTTTAAGATTATTATTAGAGAGGCTTAGGAAGCACAGTGAAAGGCTAATTTTGGTATTTTGATTGAAAATTATAGAAGCAATTGTTTTAGACTAAGCTTTGCACTAGACCATCACAGACCAGAGCAAAAATCAAAGTGGCGGCACCCATGGTCAAGCTCCACACCACCAAATTGAGACTAAGTTGTGTATCTGACCTTTCACCAACAAAAATAACAGATGACCGCCAAATTTCCTACACAGGCTAGTCTCAGTCAGTTTAATAATGAAGTTCCGATCCGGGGAAGATGGCGACCGGGTGAGCAGCAAGGGAGCGAACCTCCTTAATAAACACCACCAGCTCGAGACAGACTTGGTGAGCGTGAATGCCGGAACCTCGGCTGGGAAGTTTAAACTGGGCGTATTTCTCTGAGATGCCGGGGGAGATGTGGTAGGGCGGACCAGGCTGCCGGGGCGAGACGTGGGAAAGTCC
>PVLD010022128.1:0-29924 GCA_004027595.1 Dinomys branickii | reverse complement strand
ATTTGCATGTCTGTATATGGGTCCATACATCTACAATTCGAAGATATCAATGGATAAAGCAACAACTACTGTTGAGACCATATCACCTTGTGTATAGATTAGTTGTGATTGTACTATTTTCTATGATAATGGGTGTCTGTTTGTCAATATGTTTTTGTACTTTTATGTTTCTAAAATAAAAAAAAAAAAAAAAAAACATTAAATCTGGTCCTGTACTTTATCTGATGGAAGTAAAGACAGTTTTGTAAAATAGCAATTAGTGTTGACCAGATAATGCTGTTGTGTTATTAGGTATTCAGAGATAAAAAGTAATATTATACAAATAATTATTATTATTGTCCTCCACTAAAATTATTAGATGGACAAATTATGAAAATAGCATCACATATTAAAAATAAAAATAATTTAAAACAATAAAAGTAAGCATATGTGAAATATACTTTTTATTTATTCTAGGGAAAACTGGACACTAATCTGAAAAGAAAGTTTATTTAGCCAAGCAATGAAAGTATCTAAATATTGGGATTGATCTAAAAAGAAAAATTTTCTAATTATTCTCTTAACGTTGGAACTTTTTATCTCTTCTTAAAACATCCTACAAAAGCTTCAATGGCTTTTGTCTGTTTGCATTAACAATGGGAGGAAGTCAGTGCTTTCCAAGAAAGCCTATTGCATAAATGAAAATCTAGTACAGATAATTTTATGAAATCATTCTATTTGTATATAAGTTTAAGCAGCTATAAACTTCAAGATATATATAGAATAAAATTAAAGTAGTGCACATTCATTAATATCAAGAACATAAAGAGGTATCCTGTATAATTTTTTACTTAATCTTGCTAAATACGCTTGGATTAAAGAATTAAAACAAATAGTTCTACAGTATGATTATATCCAGATACAAAAACTGAGTAAGACAAACTTTCCATTATATGATATCTATTACATGAGATCAAAAATATTGATAAAAATGTCTTGTTTGCTCTGTTTTTAATGAAGACCTCCTGCCTTGTGTAGATAAATGAAGAATAATGGTTCTGAAGAGTTCAGAACTTAACACGAGCCTTTGAAATGGAAGAAAGTACATCCAGATAAACCAATGTCAAAGGCAGCCAGTTGTACATCTTAGCTCTTCTGGTCTGCTGTAACTTATTTTAAAATCTCAGAACAGCGTGAGTACTATAACTTGACTGTATCATTCCCAATACAGTTAGACAGTCTAGTGGAATTAAGAAAATATAAGTACTTTGACTGTTGTGTATGATTCCAAGCAGTGTTCTTTCTTCTCTGGAGAATAGAAAGTGATTTTGATTGAATGTAATAAAATAATATTTGACATCAACAATTTTTTAAATTGTCACCATGTTATGAAATACTTTTTCGCAATTGCAAAATAAGTACATGTGAATATTATAAATGTGAATTGCAGTTGTGCTCTGACACTTCTAAATATATCTCCTATGGTGTGAACACGACTCTCACCCTATTCCACCACACAGAAACCTGTCGGTCCTGCTCCGTTTTACCCAGTGTCTACTCCACTTGGGCATTTCCCATCTCAAAATAAAAGCAGCTCGATTCTTTTAGCTTACCGGACTCAAAGAGCAGAGTCATCTTTGCCCCTTTCCCTTGCTCCCTGTCTGCATCAACCCATGATCAGATCTTACTGGTGCCATCGCTAACATGCACCGCATTCCAGGGATTTCTCAATAGTGCCATCATTATCACTGTCTTGCAAACCTCATTCTCTCTCCTGCATATTCATGACAGGCGCTCCATTGCTGACTGACCTACCTCAACAGAGCAGTCTGCACATTCTTTGAACAACAGAAGTCATTGTGAGGTCTCTTGAAATCAAAGCTCACCTTCACAACTCATTTCCACTCAGAAGCTCCAGCCTGTTGGACCCCATCCCCTCTGTGACATGATTTCCTTCTATTCTGACCATTGTTCAAGCTGATCTGCAACAGGTCAACCTCCTCTTTCTTATTCTTTGAATAGATCAACATTGCCTGGAGCACTTTCTCCTAGACATCCAATCACATTCCTCCCTCTTCTACTGGGAGCCTTGGTTTTAGCATCACCTTCTTATGTGACTGTTCCTTGTAGCACTGTCTCTCAGTGTTGTTCCGGCTACTGTGTTCCTCCTCCCCTAATGCCTTATGTTTTCTTACATCATGAATTCCTTACCTAGTCTTGCCATTTAACACATCTAAGTTTCCCTAATGGGATGTGAGAGCCTTGAGAAGAGGTTGTGTGCGTCCTTTTCTCCAGCTAGGAACTAAGAGCAATGTCTAGAATTAGTAGGCGGTGATGGAGGGAATAAAACGTGTGGTAGTTCATCTCATTTACCTTCCACATAAATGAAACCATTAATTTAGTGAATTATAATCTAGGAGAGTCAGACTTTCAGTCAGCAGGAATTCTTCGGAAAGAACTACTTAAGGAAACATAGCTACAAAAATTAGCATATACATCATTATGGACCTGGGTTTTATATCTGAAACCCAGGAAGGAAAATTTCAAATTTACTTTTTTTAGACCAGTTTTACTCATTAAATCTTTCAAATGTATTTCATATGCTTATTTTATAAAGAAAGTTATATTTAATGATGATTTAATATATAGAAAAGAGCAAAGTGAAATACAATGTAAAGTTATTTAAGATTATTTTAAAAATTAGTCTGGAAAATTTCATTTTAAGAATAATCACGTAAATGTAGTCCCAGCCCTTAGGAGGCTGAGGCAGGAGGATTGTTATGAGTTCAAGGCCAGCCTGGGTTACAAATGAGTTCAAGCCAGCCTGAACTGCTTGGCAAAACCTTGTTTCAAAAAGAAAAAAAATATTCTTAGAAACCAAATACTTATCTTTTCTATCCAAAGGTTGTATACAGGTCTCTCCTATATGAATCACATTGCAAAAGTCATAGGTAAACCTGTTATCTGGGAACATTTCCTTTAAAAGCAAATTTTGCAAGAATTCCCTTCCCCGTATGTTCTATGTTTGAATGTCTTATATCAAATTTTCTTGAAATGGGGTGTCCCATTTGCTATAAAAGCTTTGATAAAGAAGAGTTAGGGTCATAAGTTACATAGCTCTAAAGTTACCATTACAAAAAGTGAACCTTCAAACATGTCAGATTTGTTCTGGAAGAATTTATTTTTATTGCATGGTAAAGAACTTCCCATGGAAACATGTGAATGAACATAGTTTTAAGAATCTGACTGCATTCCAGTGGGACATTTTACCCTAATACACTAACAGAAATCAATGCTTTTTCCCAAACAATTTTCTGTTAAAGTACAATTGTTTCTCATAGCCCAGCAACCCGGCATGATTTGGAATGTGCACCGTGCCCTCCAGAGTTGCTGCTGCTGTGGTTGAAGGCAGTGTCTGGGGGTATGCAGCGTAGACACAGTTACTGGGACACAAGCCTTTCCCATACTCCCACACTGGCAGCTTTGCTATCACCTCAGAAAGGTTTCACAGGTAAGAAAATATGGAAGAAACATTGTAGTTTATTACTGAATTCATATTCCTATTCTGAATCTGCATTCTTATGTGGTATCCTGATGCCACCGCAACACAAAAATCACAAGACTAGGCAACTGCCACAGGTTCCTATGTTTCTCACTGACAAGTGTACATATGTATGCGTGCCAGAGACAAGTGTGAAAATGAGAAGTAGGGAAAACCCAGAAAAGGAAGCGTGATGCTAGGTTGTATTGCAGAAGCAGTACGAAGTGATTCTAGACCCTTAAGAAGGTCTATAGTTTAGTGCATTTAAAAATATTCCATAAAGGAAATTAGGTTCACACCTTGATGAGCACATGATTTAACCTCCTGTCAATTCTTAAAGCACTCCAGCAATTTAACAAAGAGTTGCACGTGGAACATCCTACGAACTCTGCGCCCACTTCCTCTCTCTTAAGGTGAAGTGTTGGTCAAATGTATCAGACGGCATTTCATGAAATGCGTTTTCATCTACTCAAATGCTACGACCAATTTTATAATTAATCCTGTGGGACATGTACTTGCTTTCTCAGACTCTCTGCATGCCAATAAGAGCATAGATGGTGCATTTTATCAAAACTTTTCAGTAGTCAAGGCACTAATATTTTTCTCAATCCCACTAGGTTGTCTGATTATATTGAGAATGATATAGTCAAGTTTTAGTACTGATGCTTTGTGGAGTTTTCAAAAACTAAGTTAGATCAGAGACCTGAAGAGCTAAAATGCACACTGGGCTCTCTTTGCCACTGTTTTATTCAGATATATTCTACTTCAATTACTCAAACTCCTTGATTTTGCTACTTCTAAAATTCTGCTTATACATTTTGTGAACGTGGCTGTGCCCAAAAACACTTTATTAATTGATACTGAAATTTGAATTTCACAAAATTTTCATTTGCCATACAAAGATTGTATTTTGGAGCTTTTAAGTTTTTGTCTTATGCAAAAAATAAAACAAAATTTTATAATGAAATAATAGAAAAACAATAGCAAAAACATTGTGTATTGTTATTTTCAAAGCAGTTACTCAGAGTTCAAGATATGGTTATTAAAAAATACTACAAAGTATTAGCACAAACCTTTCTTTTCAATAAATTAAAAGAAATTAGAAGTGTACCTATCTTTCATTTTTTTTCTTTTCCCTTTCCTCCTTTCCCTTTTCTCCACCCTAGTTTCTTTGCTTTCAAACAATTAATCCCAATTTCACAATATGCATTATATCTTTTGGTCCTTATTTACTCTTTCAGTTTTTCACATCAGGGAGACAATATGATGTTTACACATGCAAGTCTGATTTATTTCATTTATGAGTATGCTCTCAAGTTGAATTCATTTACCAATAAAAGTCTCAAGATTATCTTTCTTTATGGCTGAGTAGTATCCCATTATGTAAAAAATTGCATCTTTTTTATCCATTCCTCAGTTGATGGGCATTTGGGTTGTTTCTAAGGTTTAGCTATTACAAATTGTGCTGCTACAATCATGGGTACACATACATTGCTATGGGATGATGCTTTTAATTCTAGGAAAATACCAGCAGGGGGATAGCTGGGTCAAACTTCTAATCTTAGGGGTTTTTTGAGGAATCTCTATACTGATTTACATAGTGGGTGTTCTATTGTATACTCCCACCAACAATGGAGAAGGAATTTTTCCACATTCCCTCCAGCCCCAAGAAGGATAGCTTCTTTAATAAATGGTGCTGGAATAATTGGCTTTCCACATGGTAAAGACTAAAACTAGATCCATGTCTATCACCATGCACTAAACTAAAGTCAAAATGGATCAAAAATCCAAATATTAAAACAGAAACACTAAATCTACTGAAAGAGAAAATATGTAGAAAAATTGAAGACATAGGTGCAGATGGAGAGTTTATGAACAAAATCTAGATTGCACAGGAAATATTCCAAAGAATCAACACTGGACTCTCATATTATTAAAAAGCTTTTGCACAACAAAAGAAATTACCAACAAAAGGAAGAGACAATCCACAGAACATAAAAAAATTAGCCAGTTTTACCTCAAGGGGGGCTTATATCTAAAATATATGAAGAACTGAAAGAAATCAGACCCTCATAAATTCAAAGACCCAATCCATAAATGGGTATCTGAAATGAAAATGCATTTCTTAGATAAAGAAATATAATTGGATAATAAATATATGAAAAAATGTTCAACATCATTAGTCTTTCAAGAAATGCAAATTAAAACAACACTGACATTCCATCTCACTCAAGAAATCAATGAATACTTATACATTTATAGAGACATGGACTTGTATCTACTTTTTGTGTAGATATGACCATTTTAACATGGCTTTAATATCTATGTTAATAAAAATTTTATAAGGTTTATAATACATAACTACAAATAAAGTTTATTTTTATAAATTCCTATCATTTATTTAACTTGTGCCAGATTTGTTAGATACCTGTTATTTGTTTTAAAATTACTCAATTAAAAAGTGTAGTCTTGGTTGACTGCCATTTTCCCACTCACAGTGTTCATAGCTTTCATTCATGAGATATTTCTGCTGATATGATAAACTAGCATTAAGAAAGAGCAAAGATAAGGAATCTTTGATGTCATGTTTACTATACATCAGATAATATTTCTGCCATCATTTTTTCTGTTGAGAAATTCAAACCTCATGTAGATAATTATCTTCTCTAAAGAAAGCTCCTTATCCTTTTTGATGTGAGGGAAGAGCCCTCGGATTAGTGCGCGCTCCCTTCCCTCCAGGCTTAAACGCAGCTTCTGATGGACTCTTTATTCCCCAGCGTGATGGGAGGAGAAAGTAAGAGGAGGGGCTTCCCTGAGCTCAGCTCGGGACTGCACCCAGCACCATGTGCGTGCTCAGCTTCATTCCACTTTTGAAAAAGCAGTTAGTTTGCTCAAGAAAAGATGTCCATAACGACGTTTCCTTCCCTCTGAGAAGGTCAGAGTGCATGGAAGAAAGAGGAGATACTGATTCTGTAGTGATACAGAAGAAGCGGTGCTGGCAAAAGCATTGAGAGTTGGCCCCCTTTCTTTCTTTGATGAAAGGAATTGTATTTATTGTCACAACTGTTGACCTGAAAAGAAAACCCGTGGAAAGGCAGAACTTGGCTCCTGAGACCCAGACACCATTTGTAACTTTCAACAGTGAAGTCAAAATGGATGTTCATGAAATTGAGGAATTTCTTGAAGTATTATGCCCTCCCAATTCCCTGACACTAACTGCTACCAGAATGGACAGGGAAAATATGGAACATTTCCGTGATCTCAGAAAGTCCTCTTGGACAGCATTGCTTGAGCAATCGAAGATGCCCATTGGCCTTGCACAAATCTCTGAACAAGTGGACTTTTTTCTAGTACTCTAATGTATCAAATGGAGGTTCTAAAACTTTGACCAAATCACCCAGAGTCAAATACTGCTGGTATGGATATATGTGCCTGATTCCCTACATATACCAAGCCCTGAGGCCAGAGGCTCCTGAAGCAGTTCTCGTTTGGGATGCTGATATGTAGTAAGTGCTGGCTTTATGGAAGCAGCCTGACTTATATAAGCATTCTACATTTTAAACCCATCAGTAATTACCTTAGTATTGAAAGAGAAGAAAAACTCCATAATGTATCCCTTTGGCTCAGGAAGATTCTTTGCCTTACAACACTTAGTGCTCCTTAAGGCTGGTAAAAGTTTGAACACAATCCTTTGGTAATTAACCATTGGATGGGGATTTCTCTGGTTCCAAAAAGTGCACCAAGAGGTCACACTGCAGTAGTTTCAGTGGTTGAAATCGCTCCAGCTCCTTCCGTCACAGGCAAGTGTCGGTATCTTCATCTACTTTCTAGACAGTGGTAACTTGGCCTTCAGCTGAGGAGCCCGGTCTTGCAGCTGTAGGCATGAGGAAGATTTGACAGAGGTTTCTACTCTTAGGGAAGGGAGTGATAAATGTACTGAGTGAAGGCTTCTGGAAGAAAGAACTGTGTTCCTCAAAGGAGGGGTATGAAGTACACTCAAAAAATCGATTGTGGAATATTTACACTGTGTGTATTTATTCACTTCCTTGTTTTTAATCTGCCCCATGATTACACTTGGCTGCCTTGCTGGATGTCCAGGGAAAGCAAGTCTATGATTTTGAAAATAGTAGATTTCAAATTTTCTGCAGAAAAATGATTTTATTTCTATGTGAAGGAATTTAGTCAAATAAAATTGAGGTGGGTAAATATACAAAAGCTAGGGAAAAGGGAGACCTTGTACTTCATATGTTTGTAGAGACATCATGGCCTAAGAGATTTAAGCTATAAAGTTTCCATGGCAATCCATGTATTGTGTGTGTTGACATGTGGAAATTATCTAGTTTTATTTCTACAACTAATGAATTATTTCCCTTTCATTTAAATGACTTTGGTTACACTTCAGTGAGGAGATAGGCGTCTGAGTGGAAAGTCTCACTATTTTTCAAGGGTAAATAAAAATATTTCTTATTAAATACTTGGGAAGATCTCTTCTCTTCCAGTTGATGTAACTTCCTTTATTTGATTTACATGCAGATTTTCAATCAGATGTCAAATAAGATTTTACTTTTGGGTAATTTTGGTTTTAGAGCATTAAACCCTAGTGTAATGTGTATGCAGTTAAGAGATTTCTGATATTTACTCTTATAAGCAGATCAACTGTAGAATTTAGGAATTTTTACTTTTGTAGAATTTTTAATCTCTATTTAATGGTGTGTATATTTTTTTATTTCAGTGCATTTAAATCTTATTTAGGAAATATTTACAAAGTAAAAGCATGAAGAAATTAAAATTATTTTTTCATAAATATTTTGATACAGATTTTGTCAAGCTAATTGATTCACCAATTTCTTGCACTAGTTGCAATCAATATTTTATTCAAAGAGAGAGAAACATTAATTTTATTTACAGGCTTTTAAAAGTTCTATCTTTTACAAGTTATCAAGTTTGGAACAACTAAAATTATGTTTTTATCATAGACAAAAATATTCAACTCCTAAGCCATAGTGTTGAACAGACTTGAAGTATTTTCTTTAGAATTTCTTGAATAGGCAGATTAAAGCTTATCATAGATGCTTGAATTTTATTTTCTCTCTCTGGAGCATCAACACCAGCATAATACTGGCAGCTCTTACATTAAAAGTAAAGTATATTTTCACTATCAAAAAGTAACTTTTCTCAGATATTTCACTGAAAAGTAGAGAAAACTGTTTTAAGATTTTACAAACTGAGCATACTTTGAAGAGCCATCAGTGCCTTTAAAAATTAGGAATGTATTGCTCAAGGTTACATTATTGAGATGATACAAACCTAATTAAAAGCATCTTAGGCAACAGAAGGAATTTATTTAAAGAACACTGTCATAACTCACATACTCACAAGTAAATCTTGAGTCTAGGCAGCTGCAACAGCAAGCAGAAACATAGAAACAATACCCGGGATTTGGAGGTAGATTTATTTATGTTAATGGACCCTGACCGGGATCGTTTGGAGAATATCAGGCCCTGATCTCTGGTACTCTAGGACTTACATGTGATGAGCAAGCAGGAAGCTCAGAGGAAGAATGGCTTGTCATTTGGGGATTGGTTTATGCAATGTGCATCATAGTGACCAGCTGTGCATCACAGTGACCAGGCATTTCTGAGACAGCAGCAACTGGAAGTGGAACAGGAACTATTATCTGGGCCGCTAAGAAACTGAAATACATTGGCTGGGAAGCGGGGAGCATTTTCTGTTACATTTCCCCCTCTGTTATACAGCCACTAAAGTTGTTTTGAACTGGAACTTAAATGAAGAAATTTCATAATTACAAAAGCAAAGCTCTGAAGCCGACAGTGGTCATATTTCTGACCAAAAGGAGGAAGCACATCTGGGGGAGAACCTTGACTTTTTTTGTCCCAGCACTATACGTTCTTAATTACTTTCCTGACCACTTTTCTAGGCCACTTGGTAAGCTCATTCTTCCCATATAAATCCAAAGTTGAATGCTATTCTTTCTCTTTAATATTTTATTGTTTGCACTGTTCCTAGGACAAACTTTTTTTTTTCACATGGCTTCAATTATTACCCACACTCAGATGGGTCCCATGTTTCCTTCTCCAGCCCAAGGCATTTCACAGAGCTCAGTGTCTGCTATAAAACATTCCCAACTTAGTGAAAACTTATTTTAGAGTTTTTCAACTTTGTGATGACGTGATAGTCATATATATTCAGTAAAAATCATGCTTGGAATTTTGACCTTGATCTACTATTGGCTAGTGTGGGAGCTGGTGACATTCAGTGCTGAAAGGTAGCACATTCACCAATGTGAATAAGTGATTCCGTCCTTCAGTGTGCTGTATGTAATACATTATGTGAGCTATCAAACACTTTATCATAAAATAGGTATTATGTTAAACAATTTTCCCCAATTCTAGGCTAATTTATTTGTTTTGCGTATGTTTAAGACAAAGGTACACTCTTGTGGTTAAGAGTATCAAAAACATTTTGGACTCAAGATTATTTCCAACTGAAAAATAGGTTTAAAAGGATGAAACTTGACCATAAATCCATGACCACCTGTATTTATTGACTCTGTGAATTGCATTCGTCAAAGCCATTTAAAATTAGTATAACATGATATTTTTAAGTTTTCATTTTAAAGAGAATAATAAAAAAGAACAGTATCAAAATACCAACAACACAGACAAAGACAAAACTGAGCAAAAACAGTAAAAGTGACACAGGGTTTCAAAAGAAAATGATAGAAATTAATAGTGGCTGTTTATTACATATTGCTACTCTCAACGAAGTTGCTCGGATATTTGTCCATTTTACTGCACCATTACAAATAAACAAATCTTAGGGACCATCCTTCTCTGTTATCTGATCTCCCACATAACAGATGAGCTCATCCACATAATGAAATGACTACATTGCCACACCTGCTAGTATATTTCCCATGAGTTTTTAAAATTTTGCCATGGTTATTGAGCTCTAATTTACATACAATAAAGTGTCCCTCTTCTAGGAACAGTTGCAAGTTTTCACTTCAAAGAGATTAAAAGAACCTTGGAACTACCTCAAGATTTTATGTATATATATATATATATATATATATATATATATATATATTTTAAGAATATTCTTTCCCTGTCCTTTCTAGACAGTTGCACTTGATTCACCCACGTAAGTATCAGACAATTCCAAATCTAATTTTGATCACCACATTCTGGTACCTCCTCTAAATGTATTATTTGTAAGCAAGCATTATTTATACATTTTAGGGCTGCTTTCTGCTCTATAAAAAGTTTATAAAAGTTTTTGTGGTTGTTCATGGTGTACCACTGCCTTTTTACTAGGTTTTAGTGCTATGCAGTATTCCATTTTATGTATTTTATGTTTTTGCATTTAACTTCCGAAGAGCACTTGTTTCGGGTTTATGTTTTGTGTGGATATATGCATTTGTTTCTTTTCAGTGAATACTTGTTAATAGTGTAACAGCCAAAGAATGACTAGTTTCCCAAAGTAATTGTATCATTTTCCCACCAGCAGTGTATAAGAAGTTATTAGTCATCCACAGTTGACATTTTTTTATTAGTGCATAGTTGCTGTATATAAGGGTCACAGTCATCATGAGGACTTGGTACGGATAAGAACATACCTTAATTCTTTTCATGCCATGTTCCCCTTTCCTCCTTCCCATCTCCCTCCATACTGATATTTAATCCTGAGAGTTTTTATTATTTTATCATTTTATTGGCTGTACATGGTGGCGATCTTTGGGCATTTCCTGGTGATACTGTATAATGTTCTATATACTTCCTGACCATCGGTGTATCTATCTCCTTTAAGGAAATTCTGTTTCAGTCTTGGCTCATATTTTGAAATGTTACATTTTTATTTATGGATTTATAGAAATTGTTTTATATTCTAAACACAAATATCATTGTGTTATGTCACATGACTACTTTTCTCAGCTTGTGCTACTTTGACTTTTAATTTCTTAATGTTATGTCTTAGAAAGCAACATTTTATTTTAAGAATTTCTATTCATGATCTTTCCTTTAGGGTAGGGGCTATGTTTATTATATCTAAGAAATCATTATGTATCTTAGAGTCAAAAGTTTTTTTCACTGGTTTTCCCCTAGAAGTGTAAAGTTTCAGAAGTGTAAAGTGTAAAGTGAACAGTTTTATGGTTGAATTATTAAACATGAATTTCATATCTCAAATTAATCTTAGAGAAAACTAGAAGATAGAAGTCAAAGTTTAAGTTTCTTCTTTTGTATCTAAATTTTGTTTTTGGAGATATTTTCATTTCAGAAAGTCACTTAAATGCCTTTGTTTATAATCACTTCAGTTATCACACATTCACACAAAGAGCAAAATAGCTCAATATGGCTTTACTGACTCTACTAACCTTCTCTGCCTTAACTGCCTCCTCAGTTGGAGAACTCTCTGTCTGCTATTTCCAATCACACCACATACTAGCCCACAGAACATGCTTAACTAAATGCAAAATAATTGAAATTATCTCATGCATGTTATCTGACCACAGTGCAGTGAAAGTAGAAATTAATGACAAAAGGAACCACAAAAACTCCATAAACACTTGGAAATTAAATAACAACTTCCTGAACAACCAATGGGTCACAGATGAAATTAAAGAAGAAATTCAACAATGCCTAAAAAAAGTGAAAACATTAATACAACTCACCAGAATCTGTGAGATGTACTGAAAGCAATTCTCAGAGGGACATTTATAGCAGGGAACTCACACATCAAGAAAACAGAAAGAGAACAAATAAATAGTCTAATGCTACACCCCAAACTTTTAGAAAAAGAAGAACAAGTCAACCACAAAGCCCAAAGAAAGGAGAAAATTATAACGATCAGGGCAGAGATTAATAAAATTGAGATGAATAAAACACTAAAAAAATTAATGAATCAAAGAGTTGGTTCTTTGAAAGAATAAATAAAATTGATAAACCCCAGCCAACTGTATCAAAAAAGAAACACTCAAATTCAGGCGATAAGGAATGAAAAGAATGAAATCACTAAGATCCTATAGAAACTCAAAGCATCGTGAATTTCTACTTTGAAAACCTTTACTCCCGTAGGATAGAAAACTGACAAGAAAGGGATAGATTCCTAGATATTTACAAACTAACAAAATTGAATCAAGAAGATATAAAAATCCTGAATAACCCAATATCAATTAATGAGATTAAAAATGTGATTAAAAATTTACCAACAAAGAAAAACCCAGGTCACGATGGATTTATAGTGGAATTCTATAAGAAATTCAAAGAAGATTTAATGCCAACCCTCCTCAAATTCTTCAATGAAATTGAAAAGGAAGCAATTTTCCCTAACTCATTTTTGAACACAAGTATTATACTGATACCAAAAGAGAAGACCCAATCAAGAATTACAGACCAATCCCCCTAATAAATACAGATGCAAAGATACCAAGTAAAATACTAGCAAACAGAACATAGTAAATCATCAAGAAAATCATGCACCATAACCAAGTGGGATTCATCACAGTGATACAGGGATGGTTCAATATACACAAATCAATGAATGTAATACACCATATCAATAGAACCAAAGACAAAAACCACATGATCAGGTCAATAGATGCAGAAAAGGCTTTTGACAAAGTTGGACACTCATTAATGATAAAAGCCCTATAGAAAATAGGAATAAATGATCTTTACCTCAATCTGATCGAATGCATCTATGACAAACCAACAACCAACGTTATACTAAATAGACAAAGAATGAAAGCTTTCATTTTAATATCAGATAAGACAAGGACGTCCACTGTCACCACTCCTGTTCAACATAGATCTGGAAGCATTAGCCAGAGCAATTAGACAAGACAGAGAAATAAGAGGAATAAAGATAGGAAAGGAAGAACTGAAATTATCATAATGCACAGATGACATGATTCTCTACATGGATGATCTCAAAAGCTCCACCAAAACTCTTAAAATTACTAAACAAATTCATTAGTGTAGCTGGACACAAAATCAACACTTAAATAACAGTAGCATTCATATATGAAAATAACAAGCACACTGAAAGGGAAATTAAGGAAACCATACATTTCACCATAGCATACAAGAAATTAAAATATCTAGAAATCAATCAAATAAAACAAGTAAAAGATCTATACAGTGAAAACGAGAGTATTTTTAAAAAAGATATCAAAGAGGATTTCAGAAAATGGAAAGATATTCCTTGCTCATAGTTAGGAAGAACGAACATTTTGAAAATGGCTATAATTCCAAAATTTTTGTACAGATTCAATGCAATCCCAATGAAAATACCATTAGAATACCTCACAGAACTCGAGAAAATATTCCTCAAATTAATTTGGAACCAGAAGAGACTCACAATAGGAAAAGCAATCCTGAGTAATAAAGCCAAGTAAAGGGGAATCACAATCTCTGGCTTGAAATTATAGTACAATGGTACTTTTGTAAAATCAGCATGGTATTGGCAGAAACAGATCTAAGGATAAATGGTCACAACCACAAATATACTCAGCCTCTTTATCTTTGACAAAGGGGCCAAATAAGTTCACTTGAAAGATAGCCTCTTTAATAAATGGTACTGAGAAAATTGACTTGCCACATGCCAAAGACTGAAACTAGACCCATGTCTATCACTATGCACCAAATTAAAGTCAAAATGGCTTAAAGATCTAAATATTAAGACAGAAACACTAAATCTACTGAAGAGAAAGTAGGTGGTAGTCTTGAAGACATAGAGGTAGGCAGAGAGTTCATGAACAAAAACCAAATTCCATGGGAAATTCTTCAAAGAATCAACAACTGGGATATTATCTTATTAAAAAGGTTTTGCACATCTAAAGAAATCACCAGCAGAGTAAAAATAAAGCCCATAAAATGGGAAAAAAATTTTAGCTAACTGCTCCTCAGTCAAAGGATATCTATCTTGAATATATGAAGAATTTTAAAAAATCAGGCCCACCCAAACTCAAAGACCCAGTACAAAAATGGGCATCTTAGATGAATATACACTTCTCAGATAAAGAACTACAAGTGGAAAATAAATACATGAAAAAAATGTTCAGCATCATTAGTCATTCGAGAAACGCAAATTAGAACAACACTAAGATTCCCTTTCACCCCAGAAAGAATGGCTATCATCAATAAATCAACCACTAACAAATGCTGGAAGGGCTGTTGTGAAAAAGGAACCTTTTTCCACTGTGGTTGGGAGTGTAGACTTGGGCCAACCACTGTGGAAATTAGTCTGGAGATTCCTCAGTGAAATAGGATTATAGATCCCATTCAACCCAGATTTCCTCTTCTCAGTATTTTTCCAGAAGAACTAAAAACATCATACCACAACTATACATGTGCAACCATGTTTATAGCAGAACAATTTGCCATAGCTAAACCATGGAAACAACCTAAATGTCCATCAGCTGAGGAATAGGTAAAAAGGCTGTGGTAATTTTATATAAAGGAATATTACTCCGCTATAAAAAAGATGAACTCAAGGCTTTTATAGGTAAATGGTTGCCACTAGAGACGATACTCATAAGAAAAATAAGTTTCACATATATAAACGTCATATTTCTCCCTAAGAACCTAAAAGAGTAAATGAAATCTAAAAAGTACAATAGATTATGAGAAAGGGAAAGAAACTGCTCAAAAGGAAAGGGATGAGAGAAAGGAGAAAATGAAGAAAGGGAAAAAATGTGTATATGTGTGTGTGTATGTGTATGTGTGTGTGTGTGTGTGTGTGTGTATGTAATGACTGGGATAATTGTACAGTTAGTTTCTAGTGCTTTTTTGGATAGAACAGTTGATACTTAATTGTTTGATCATCTTGCATGTGTGTATTTGTTTACCTGAGTAACCAGTATGAGGGTAACTCTACATAATGTAATAAAGATAGTTAATTTCTTTTCACCTTGTCTGAAATTCTGTTTTGGTTATATTGTTATGTTATTTCTTTTATATCTGTGTGTTTGTTACTATGTTTTGGTTCTTTGATCTCTAAAAATAAAATAAAATTTGGACTAAAACAAACCTCTTCGCCCTTCAGATGCAGGTGTGAGGTGTTGTGTCTGAGTGATGCATGCAGTGACTGAGGCAGAGAAAAGAGAAATATGAAGGGCCTGAGTATGCGCTGTCTCTGTTTTAGGTAAACTGAAGGTTACTCTAAGTAAAAGCTTTTTACTCCAAGTGCATCCAACGGTGGAATTGCTGTCTTGATTATAGAATTTAAGAACTGTAATAAAACTAAATAAAAGCTGGTAAGTGAGTTATTATCAACATATAGTGGCTCAGTGTTTTCCTTTGTTTGAAGAAATCTTTGAAGGAAAGAAATGTTAAGAAAGTAATGGGGAAAATATTTCATTTACAGTTAATTCATCAAATCTTTTGCTTTGACTAATTATTCAAAATGAAATCATTATTATCATTTACAATAATATTTTATTTTCATCTCATTATTCTCCAGTTTGGAACTCTTGGAGGCCTGGGGCATGATTTCAGTGACAATACACCTAGGCCTCTTGCTGGAATGATTGGAATGTCTGGGCTGGGACAGAAGGGGCTGGTGGACTTCCCACCTCTCCTGTCACAACCTCTTCACATGCTTTCTTTTGATTTCCACACAGTCTGTACACAGTGTGATCAGGTTTCTTAAATGAAAGTCCAGGGCTCTGAATAAAAGGAAATGAAGTTCCAAATCTCTTACATGCTAGGTCTCCAACTGTCAAACTACAATTTTACCAGGCTCAAAGGCTCACAGCCCAGATTCACAGGGCTATCATTCTACCTATCAAAGAAAAAGATATAAAGAAGATTTTTAGCCAGGTGTGGGGGTGCACCTCGGTCTTCCCAGGACTTGGGAGGCTGAACTGGGAGGATCCTTGTAAGTTTAAGGCCAACCTGGGGTACAGAGTGAGTTTAAGGACAGCCTGAACTACATAAGGAGACCCTGCGTCAAAAAAAAGAAAAAAAGAAAAAGATTTTTAGACACTTAAACTGAAAAAATATATTTAAATATATATTATGCTTTAAATATATATTTAAATTCATTTAAACATAGTACAGCATTAGAAAAAATAAAAACAAATTTCATCATGTAAGAGGGAACAATATAAAGAACATGTCAGATTGATGGGTTCTAGTAAGAAGAAAAAATGAATATATTGTTGAATTTATAAGGAAAACTCACTTTTCATGCCAAGGCAGACCGTGTTCAGAGCATACTATCAGCTCTCTCTCTCTTCTTTCTTTTTTTCTCCTGCTTAAACAACCACAAAGTAACTTAAATGGACAGAATTAGTCACAAGACAACACCTACGCCAGCACTGGAGCTTGGAAAATAAGGTGTTTATCAATGAAATGAATTCCCATAATGATCTTGAGGCGGGAGCCTGGAGTCTATTTATATAACTTAGTTGCTAGAGTCATTAGCTAAGATGGAGATACATCTTAAAAGGCTTTATTGTATGTCAGTTATTATAAAAATTTATGTCAACTAACTTTAAAAGGAATAGTTATAGCTAGCAATATTGAAATATAATTATCAATAATTTAAGGTAAATTTTCACTATCCACATGTGGTTTCCATTTGAGTTACTTGTGTTCTGAATTAATACCTGCTATTAAATAAATTTACAATTTATTTTAAATATAACAAAATTTAGAAGTACTTACTGCACTTTAGAAAACTGTTAATAGTTATGTCTTGAATACAGTATATGCCAAGAAAATATATCTCATGATTCTGTGTAATGGTTTCTTAAATGCCATTATAGCTTGTTAAATTTGCACAAAGTATTAAATTATAAAAGCAAAGTACAATATATGTCTCTATTTGAGCATTTGTCCAGGAAAAATAGATCAATTACTGATATTCTCTACTTCATAATTGGAATAATTTGTCACTGGAAATTCAGAAACACTCTTTACCAATCCTTGTTCATCAGCACTTGACATCACGCCCTAGAGGTACAATGGTTGACGGAGTGAATTCTGATATTAAAAGAGATATTTGCAGTGATAGGAATTATTCTCAAACCTCTCCTGTGTGAATAGTTGTGGAGCCCAAAAGCAGATCAAGAGCTTGAGCCCAGTTCAGTCATTACTTGAGTCACTAATTTTTATATCAAGGGGAATTGATGGTAGTTCTAAAAATGTCTTCAAATAAAGGGAGGTGAGAAAATAGAATGTGCTGAATTTACCCCCAAAGTCCCACTTGTTTTTGGTTTTAAGAATTTGACAGTTTTCCTCAAACTCAAATTCAAGGTTATCAATAAGTGTCCAAAATTAAGGTTTTGTTGGCGGCTAGTGGCTCATAAGTGCAGCAATGTGCTGATAGAAGTAAAGTAGTTCTAGAATGGAAAATAGAAGCCAGAAAAGTTACTACACATATTCTGTGCCATTACTCAATTGAGAGAATGCTTAATGGTTGTATCAGTGAGCTTTTTATTACTGTGATGTGATAACAAGCACCCAGAATTTAAAAGAGGAAAGATTTAATTTGGCTTACAGTTTTAGAGGTTTTCAGCACAGGGATGGCTGTGCCCAGGCGAGAACATTATGCCTAGTTAATGGTGGCCAGAAGATGGCAGGGGACAGTGACAGAGAAGAAAGAACCAGGGACAATATACAATGCCCAAAGTCATGCCTCTGTGACCAGCGCAGACACACCCAGAGGTACGGTCCACCAGTCCCCTAGAGTGAATTACAAAGCCAGTCAAGTGGCACTCTAGCATAACAACCGCCCCAATGGCCATGCAGATTAATGTCTTCACAGTCACCCACCATAGTTTAAGGCTTCATTTGTTGTTGACCAAAACCTAGGAAAATAGCACTGCCTGATGGACATTTCTCACTTATGTTCCCAACCTAAAGCAAATGCACCATTAACAAAATAATTTTTGTTTTGATACATATGTTTTATTGATACATGTGGTTGGATCTTTAAGATTATAGTTGAAGGAAATAGATCATACCTATAAAGATACATCAACTATTACGTTAGACCAGCTCTCTGTTCAAATATTAATATAAATTTAGTTATAAATATCATTATACATATATAAAATGCATATGTAAAAAAATGCAGATTTTAATAGGAATAAGTATATTTTAATCGATGTTTTCATAAGAGAGCAGATTAATTAAAATACAATACCTGATTTTTTTATCTTCTTTATTTTGAAATTTGTAGATCAGCAATTTGTAACATTTATTCTAAGCTTTTCACTACAGTTGAATTTTAATAATGATCATAACAGAATAATACACTTACAAGATATATAAAGCTGGAAAAAATTTAAAGGCCACCATTATGGGTCATGATCTTGTGCCCATCAGCATTTTAAACCCAAACATCCCCAAACCAAACAACTTATTATTAAATATAACTACTAAAATTTTGTTAATAAATCATTGCAAACAAATGGCAATTTTTACATAATACTGTTGTTTGAAACACACTTGAATCTTTTCAATTTAGAACATTTTTAACAGTATAAAACAGTTATAGTCCCAGGCAGGGAGCACAGGCCACCAACAGTGCCTGTAGAAGTGGGATGCACAGTGCCGAGTGTGGACACCCACATTAGTAGTTGGTAAATCAGATAAAACAGCATTGTGCTTTGGCACACAGACAGGTAGCATAGAAGGGGACAAGTAAGGCTGCCATTCTTTCATATATATATATTTAGGACTGCGAGGAACTCTAACCATAGAATGCCAACTCCAGTCACCACATCCATACGCCAAATCCAGATGCAAAGATCAGCCCTTTACCCAGCACAAATCTCACTGCAAAATTGGCTGGGGTACACGACACATTTCTGAGATCAGACTTGGACCTACCGCAGAACTGCAAACACCAGAGAAATAACACTTCATTTATTTTTCTGTTTGTTTGGCTGATCTTCCTTTTTCTGCCAGTTCAGATCTTTTTTTGTTTGTTTGTTTAACTGGGTCTTGTTTTATTTTTTAGCATTATTTTCTTTCTATTTTTTGTCTTTTTCTTTGTCTTTCTCTCTCTTTTTGTCCCTTTCTTTAGTGATTTAGATATTGTCTTTGAACTCTCTTTCAGGTACTATCTTGTTTGATTTTATGATGCTTCCATGTGAATAAACACTGTGTCTCCTCTGCCTAGTTCACTTCAGAACTCCTGTTTCTTCCCTCATTCTTCCCCTCCACTGTCTTCCAGTTTCCCAAACTCAGTGATCATCCTATGCTCTGCAGCCTTGCTCCTACTGTACAGGACCTCACTCATATCTCTATCTTGCCCTCACTGCTCTTAGTTGACCCTCCACAACCGGGTAAAATCATTCTCTTAAAGGGAAAATCATTGCATACATGTTCCTGGTATATGCTGGGTTCTGTTATACAAATGTATAATGTGATCCTGTGGATAAAAAGAAATATCAGGCTAATAGTTACCACAATTTGTCAGTAGCCAGCTTGCTCTAAAAGCGATTGTTACTGTTAACTGTACTACTTTAGCCAGGATGCCATACCTGCTAAAATCAGTTTTTTTTTTCCTCCCCTGTATGGCAACACTGTGATTGTGCCCAACAGGTTGGCAGGGTAGATTCTTCATATAGACACAAGAACCACATACACTTAAAAGATATCCCAGTGGAATAGCCCTTTCCTAGGAATCTATCAGTACTAGGGATAAAATTATCAGCCATAAAAAACTTTTATTCATCAAAACAGAAAACAACAACAATAACAAAACACAAAGCAGAAAACAGAAAAAGACAAGACACTGAAGCAAAATACAACTCCAGACCCACAGCCTATCCAGGACAATTCATTCCATGGGTCAGGAAGATAGAGGAGTTCAAAAGTCAACCACTGGAACTGTTTGAAATGATAGCAAGAGAAATGAAAAACATATGGAAAAAGCTATATAAAAATAATCTCTAAGGTGCAAAAAGACATGATTATTAAAATGGCCAATATTAAAGGTAAAACAGGTAAAAAATAGAGGATCTCAGGAGAACAATGAAAATAATGAAAGCCCAACATGGAAAAGAAGTAGAATTCATGAAACAGATACAAACAGAAGGTCATAAAATTAAAAACTTCACTGAAAGTATATGCAACAGACTTAATGAACGCACAGTTAGAATATCAGATCTAGAAGACAGGATTGTAGCTGGTAACCATTAAATGTCAATCCAAAATCTATTAGATGAAGTAAAGAGCAACATAAATTTGATCTGAGTCAGTGAGAAAGATGGAATCAGTGCAAGAAACATAAAAAATACTTCATAGAAATAATGGCAGAAAACTTCCCAAACATGGATAAAGACACTGAGATGCATATAAATGAAGCATATAAAACTCCAAATATCCATGACCAAAATAAATACATACCAAGGCATATAATAAGATTCAAGAAATTCAGCATAAAAATAGAAGTGACTAGAGAAAAGAAAAAATCACTTATAAAGGAAACCCAATCATAATCACAGCAGACTTTCCAACATGAACCCTCAAATCAAGTAGAACTTGGAGTGAAGTATTTCAAGCCCCAAAAGAAAACAAACTTCAACTCAGATTTATGTAGCCAGCAAAACTATCTTTAAAAATGAACCAATAAATAAGATAATTCCATGACAAAAACAAATGGAGAAATTTATAACCACCAAATGAGCTCCAGATTGCTCTGAAGGATATACTAGCAAGTGGTAATGAAGACGACAAACACATGAACACTAATAGAAAAAAGCCACCAGGCAGGGTAAAGTAATTACATAGAACAGAAAAACAAGGAACAAGCAACAAGAAAATAACATGGAAAAGATAAATCAATCCATATCAGTTGTAACCATCACCGTAAATATTCTCAACTCACCAATCAAAAGAAACAGACTGGCACAATGAATCAAGAAATAAGATCCAACATTATGCTGCATTCAAGAAACACATTTAATTGACAAAGAAATTCATAAACTAAAAGTCAAATGATGGAAAACAACATGCTATGCAATAGAAAACAAGAAAAAAGCAGGGGTACCTATTCCATTTGTAGACAATGTAAACTTTAAGCCAAAATGATCAAATAAGAAGGTCACTACATACTTGTTAAGAGAAAATTCCAGAACAGATAACAAACATAAATACATACAGACCAAAAACCAGTGCACTGAACTACATAAAAAAATATTATAGGCATAAAAAGCCAAATAAGCACTAACACAATTGTAGTAAGGGACCTTAATACTGCACTTTCATAAATACATAGATCAACCAGACAAAAACTCAACTGAGAAATATCAGAACTAAACAAGCTTGTGATCAAATG
Organism: Dinomys branickii; assembly: GCA_004027595.1. Taxonomy (NCBI): domain Eukaryota; kingdom Metazoa; phylum Chordata; class Mammalia; order Rodentia; family Dinomyidae; genus Dinomys; species Dinomys branickii. Next base: position 8,086 of record PVLD010022128.1, on the reverse strand, counting down.
GACTTGGTAGATATTTATAGAGTGTTCCACAGCAAAAACATTAGACAACACATTATTAGCTGCACATAGGACATTATCCAAAATACACCACATATTAGCACATAAAATATGTTTAAGTAAATGTAGATGAATTGAAATCATCCCATGCATACTATCTGACAAAAGTGCAATGAAACTGGAAATCAATGACAGAAGAACCACAAAATCTACATATATACATAGAAATTGAACAACACCCTCTGAACTACCAATGGGTCACAGAGGAAATAAAGGTGAAATTGAAGATATATGCAATTAAATGAAAATTCCAGTGCAACATACTGCATCTTATGGGACGCAGTGAAAGCAGTTCTATGAGGGAAATTTATAGTAATGAACTCCCACATCTGGAAAACAATTTCAAATAAATAATTAATATTGAACCTCAACTTTCTAGAAAAAGTAGAAAAAAATAAGGCTTAAAGCTCATATGAGGGAGGAAATTATAAAGAGAAGAGTAGAAATTAGTGCAATTGGAACTCAAAAACATAGAGAATCAATGAATGAAAAAGTTGGTCACTTGAAAGAACAAATAAAATTGATAAATCATTAGCTAACCTCATCAAAACAAGTAAAGCCACAAATTCAAGCAATTAGAAAAGAAAAAGGGGGGAAATCACAGACTGATCCTACAGAAATCTAGAAGAGCATAAATACCTGCTATAAGAAATTATATTCTCATAAGATGGAAAATACAGAAGAAATGGACAGATTCCTAGATACAAATAATCAAAGCTAGAATGACAGGATATAAAGTTCTAAATAACCTGATGTCAGCCAATTAAAGTGAAAATGTAATTAAAAATTTACCAACAAAGAAAAGCCCAGGCTTGAAGCTTCACTGTTGAATTCTACAATGAATTTAGAGAAGAACCAATGCCAGTACTGCTGAAACACTTTAAGGAAACTGAAAGGGAAGCAATACTTCCAAATCATTCCTGGACCAAATATTACCCTGATTCCAAAACTAAGTAAGAGCTCAACCAAAAAAGAAAACTGCAGGTGAATCTCCTTAATGATCATAAATGCAGAAATCCTCAATAAGATATTAGCAAGAAGAATACCACAAATCAAGAAAACTTTACACTGTGATTGAATAGGATTCATCCCAGGAATATAGCCATGGTTCAATATATGCAAATCAATACATGTAACACACCATATTAACACAACCAAAGACAAATACCACATGATCATCTCAAAAGTTTCAGCAAAAGCATTTGACACAGTGCAGCACCCACTCATGATTAAAACCCTACAGAAAATTATAATAGCTGATCTTTACCTCATTATGATAAAATCCATCTATGACAAAGCAACAGCTAACATCACATTAGATGATCAAAAACTGAGATAAAATCATATTAAATGGTCAAAAACTGAAAGCATTCACTGTAAAATCAGGAAAAAGACAAATATGTCCACTATTACCACCCCTAGTCAATATAGTTCTGGAAACATTAACCAGAATTATTGAGCAAGATAAAAACTAAAACAAATAAGAACAGGAAAGGAAAAAGCTAAATTATTATTTGTAGATGACGTGATACTCCAAATAGAAGACTCCAAAGCAGCCACCAAAAGATTTGTAAATTTAATAAACAAAATCAGCAGTGTAACTGAAAACAAAGGCAACACTGAAGAATCAGTAGCATTCCTGTACACACGCAGCAAACTCAGACAGAAAAGTTAGAGAAACCACGCTCTTTACAATAGGATCCAAAAAAAACCAAATACTTAAGAATCAATATAACAAAGAAAGTATAAGATCTATACATTGAAAACTATAGCACTCTGAAAAAGACTTGAAGTTATCACAAAAAGGAAAGATATCCCTTGGTCATGGATAGGAAGAACCAACATACTGAAAATGGTCTTACTCACCAAACTGCTATGCAGACTTAATGCAATCCCAATAAAAATACCATTAGTATACCTCACAGATCTAGAGAAATCATTCCTAAAATTCATTTAGAACCAGAAGAGACCTAAAATAGAACAAGCAACTCTTGGCAACAAAGGCAAGTCACAGGACATCATAATCTTGGACCTAAAATTATACTGCAAAGCTACTGGGATAAAATCAGCATGGCATTAGCAAAAAACACACCTGAGGATCAATGTAACAGAATAAAAGATGCAGACACAAAAACCAACACACTCACTCATCTTATCCTTGACCAAACATATTCACTCGAACAAAGATAGTTTCTTTAAGAAATGTTGGTGGAAAAATTGGCTTTCCACATGCCAAAGACTAAAATTAAAACCAATATCTATCACTGTACACTATCTGTCTTTTTTTTTTTTTGAGTGCTGGGAATCAAACTCAGGGTGTTGCAATTGCCAGGCAGGTGCACATCCTGCTGAACTGTGTCCCCAGCCCTATCACCATACACTAAGGTAAGGTAAAAATGTACAAAAGATCTAAATATTAGAACAGAAATACAAAATTTCCAAGAGGAGAAAGTAGGTAGAAACCTTCAGGAATGTAGGCATAGGCAGACTTCATGAGCAAAATCCAAACTGCACAGAAAAACCTCCAAATAATCAGCAAATGAGATCACACCTTATTATAAAGCTTTTGCACAATGAAAGAAATCACCAACTAGATGAAAATAGAACTTCCACAGTGGAAAAATATGTTAGCCAACAGTCCCTTAGAAAGCTTTACATGTACAACGTATAAAGAGTTGAACCAATTCAATCCCCTAAAATTTAAAGATCCAATCCAGAAATGAGCATCTGAGGTAAGTTCACACTTCTGAGATGCAGAAATACAAAAGACAAATGAATACATGAAAAAATACTCACCATTATTAATCATTCACAAGATGGGTATTAAAACAACACTGATATTCCATCTCACCCCAGAAAGAATGGCTATCATCAAGAAATCAACGAACAGCAAACACTGGAGGGGATGTGTGGAAAGGAACATTTTTTCATTGTTCATGGGAATGTAGACTGGTGCGAACACAGTGGAAATCAGTGAAAGAGAGGTCTCATTTGACCTAGCTATTTCCCTTCTGGGTATCTTCCCAAAAGAATTAAAAATATCATACCACAGAGATATATGTGCACCCATGTTTATAGCAGCACATAGCTAAGTCCTGGAAACAACCCAAATGCTCACCAACCAAGGAATGGAATAAAGTGATTTTTTTATATAATGGAGTACTACTCAGCCATAAAGAAAGATAAACTGGAGACTGTTATAAGTAACTGGGTGCAACTTGAGACTATAACGATAAGTGAAATAAGCGAGACCCACATTTGCAAATGTTATATTTTTTCAGTAGTGTGAGAAACTGAATGAGTACACAAGATCCAAAATGTACAACCAATATTGTGAATTGGGAAGAAACTGTTCTAAAGAAAAGAGAAACTGGGGTTGGTGAAAGGTGAAAATAAGGAAGGGAAAAAAAGAATAATATATACACACACACATACATAAGACAGTTAAAAAGAGTTACACTGCTAATTTTCCTTAGTTCCTGGAAAAGAAAGGTTTGATCCAGTGTTGTTTGGATAATATTTTATGACTGTATCTTGTACTCTGAATAACTACTATGAAGATAACAGTATGCAATATATTAATTACTCTTCTATTAGCCTGTTTTTGAAACTCTGATTTATTGCTATTTTTATTTTTTCTCTTTAAAAAGAAAAATTCTACTTCCAATAGTGTTTCAAATTTTGTGTGTGTTGCATAAAAGATTTTAGAAATAGATTACTAATTTTTAGTATAATAAAATTGCATGAATATAGCACAATTCCAAATACTTGCTTTGAAAATAACCACAGAACAAGTTTAGAACACGGTGATTTTATATGGCATTAGCGTTCTCCGGCATGAAAAAGTCATAGTTATGCTGACATAAGATACCTCTTGTATTTATGTTCAATTTTTAACATCCAATAAATTGTTACTGGAATTTTCTTGCCTTCCAGCAGAATGTCAACAAATTCGGAGCATCATGTTTTCCTGAATCCACCCTCGTACTTGACAATTCCTTCCAGGACTGTGTGGAGGTAACCAGTAAAATGATGGGCTGTGCAGCTTTCTAAAATCAGTTTTCTCCCTAAACATTGGATGAAGTTTTACAATTTAAATGTTGTGTACTATAAATGCTAACCACATGGAGGACATGTTGGTATGCAATTGTATGTTGAAATCAGCTGAAAATTTATGCGACAGTGGTGGTGAATGTGACAAACGCTCTGCCAGGTGGAAAGCAGCTTCCTGTGAAGAACTTGGTATGAACTGAGCAAGAATCTCAAAACTAAGCTTTCAGAACTATGTGCCACCATGCTTTAGTTAACACGTTAAACAAACACACTCTAACAGTTCTTCCTATATTTTTATGGACTACTTAATAAATACCAAGAATCCTATGCCTGCCAGAGTGGAAAGAACCTCTCTGTATTCTGCTAACAATGCAGAGCTCTCTGATCCTCATTAAAATATAAAGTTTACAGTAGTAGATTTAAAAGAGGAATTCTTATTAAACAATTTTTATATGCCCCCCCAGCTATACACAATGTATATGTGACTTTCCACCACAATCATAGCCTTTCTTTTCATATTTCAATCTTTAAACCTTTCAAGTGACCGTTCCCACCATGGATTATCTGCCTCCCACTTACTAGGAGATTGCTTTTCACTAGGCCTTGTCTATGGTTTCCTGTAGCAGGGCTCACATCACTACGCTACTTTTCTCCTGTCTTTCACCACCATCGCTGCCCACCCAGATCTTACTTCTGTCTATTGCATCTGAAACCTAACTCTTCATTCTCGTTCTCTTGAAATGGGACTATTGTGTGGATTTCCACAAGAAGGCACTGTCTTCCACTTTACGTGAACAAGGAATATGCACTTTCCCTCATACTCTACTGCTAAATAGAAGAGTCATGACCCAGTACTATTCATATTCGCTTAACATTTGTTCTATTGTCTTAAGACTTTTTGAATTTAATATTTTTCTTATTGGTAATTTTTCTGCATTAATACAAAAAAACCACAAAGATTGCTACTATACCTTGATGAATTTTTAAATATTTATCAATATCTTACCTTTTCACCAGTTTAACTTCAGGCTCAGTAATAATTTATTCCCTTTTCTATTTACTTTTTATAAATTGTTTTATTAATGCTAATGGTTACTTAATGGTACATTAATAGGATCCTACAATTCAAAATGGGCACTTTCCTTCTTTTTCTACTTACAGCATACTTAACATAAACTACAAATAATTTCATGAAAAATTGAAGCTTAGAGGCAAAATTTATAAAACTTAATTGCAAAAAGAAATGTTTTAGTATTTATACATACAATGAGAGAAACTTTGTGTACTATAAATCATTACTACATATTGATAAGTTCATTGTACAATTTTCTAGTTATTCAGGCACATAAGATAAATAAACCCTGAACTTGACATTCTAGAGACCTTGCAAAATTCTGCGAGATAATGACTTATTTTTAAGGGCATTTAATAAGCATTCAGCCACATTTTTTTGAAACAAGCTTTTTCCAATTAAACTAGAGAAGTGAAAATAGTATGTGCTTTTATTTGATGTGATAACCCCACATGTCAGAGCTACAGCATACAATTCAAACTAACACAAAGAAATAAATGCTACTTTGAGGGTATTTTTCTGATACATAATTTAGAATTATAGTAAATATTTCTTTATTAAAATCTTGTGTTATGTGTTGATTGAAAGTGCATTAGTTTAAGAGAAGACATTAAAATCTCAGCTCTAGACCTAAAGTGAGTTGCTATAAAATGCTTCAGACATGAGCATTTCATCAAATGAGTTACTTGAGAAACTCCTGCAAAAAGTAATCTTTAAAAATATTCTTTTGTTTCTGGGTGTAATTTTATTAAATGGATTTTTTATTGACTGAATTATGAACTTTTGACTTCTTATTTCTGAGACTCACAACTAATATTTTGAAAAGCAAAATTATGTGAATAGGAATGGGTTGTTTGATCTCAACACTAAAATTGAGTTCTCCTTGTCAAGGTTATCCCAATGTTTCTTTGACCAGAACTAAGCGGTGTTTTTCAACATGAGCAGTTGCCGCTTAGTTCCTTGACACAGTAGAGAGCCTCTGGAATGAGGTTTCAGTGATGGACTGCACAGAATAAAAGACCTGAGTGCTAAATTTAATGATGGTTTCAACAAAAGAAAAGCAACTTCTTTCCTTTTCCCTGAACGTGCCTGCCTGAAGAACTACGTCCCTGTAAATGCTGGTAAATGTGCGACAAGGTTCCATAAAGCTATATTAAGTGTGTAGGTGTTGATGTCTCTAAAAGTAATTTAAGGTCTTTGGCAAGTGCTTTGCTTCAGGTCTGAAGAGCACTTTGTTATGAATTAGGTCTAAAATACTCCCTCCCTCCCAGAGCCTCGCATTGAGAGGCGGGGGCTGGTCAAAGGGGCGGGTCACCGGGAAGCTGACTGGGAAGTGTACAGTCCCACCGCCAGCTCCTCCTTGCTGCCTCTGGCTCCTGACTACACGCGGCCAGCAGCTTCGCAGTGCTACACCTGTGCGCCATGCTGGTTCTGCCTCGGGGGGCCACGGACTGCACACATGGACACGGTGAAAAGGAGACTTGCCCTCCGTGCTGTGGTCTCAGGTATTTTGTCCCAACAGCAGCAAAGTGACCAGTACAAAGTTAAAAGTTTGTACATAAGAAATATAAACATATCATCCCCATTTCCAAGTAAAAATTCTGAAACACTTGGGAAAGTATGTAGGCATTTTTTTCCAGTGGAAAACATCAATTAACTTTGTTAGGCTTATGTTATTTATTCATTTATTTTATCCATTCAATACTGGATGCCTAATATATGTCAGTTGTAGTGACCAAACCTGAAGATAAACTTCATTACCTAAGTTTAAGCCTCATCAAGCTCCAGGCAGAAGATGTTTAGATGTGTGTAGATGAAATGAGAAGAGAAAGGAGAAAGAGGAGAAAGAGAGGGAAGAGAAAAGAGGGGAGAGGAAGAGGAGGAAGGACAGCTACCCAAACCTGAACTGGCTAAGGACGGCTTCCTAGGGAAGGGACACTTGGACTGAATATCCTCTTTAATTTTAAAAATTTAAAAAAAAACTAACAAAACAACACAAAAGCAATACATGGCCTCAAAACAAAATGATAGGAATTAACCATGGTTGCTACATTACGTACTGTTATGTTCAGTGAAGTTGCTCAGTCCACCGGATGTAAGAATGTAAGATTGATAAAAAAATCAAAGACAGTAACAAGTAATAATAAAAAAAAACGTTGGAAATGATGCAGAGCTTCACCACTCAGTTTCTGTGAGTAAAGTTTACTTACACTCAAGGAGTAAAAAGTATCGTAGAAATTAGATGTTATAAATGCTAATAAAACAAATACATGTTCTTGGGAGGAAAGTACAGTTTAGAACTTTGACAGTATAAAATTCAAGGCACTTCATGACTAGATGTATGTCTAGGAAATAGACCGAGAGCACATAACAGCCACCCTTAACTATTGTATTTAGTGTCCTATAAATCTGAGAAAATCCTGATCCTTCAACTGTGCTATACCCCCAGGCCTTGGGTCATTTCTGGGGCAAGGGTCTCACCAACTCGCAAAGTTGCCCAGGCTGGATCAAGTCTAGGAATTTCTGCTTCAGCATCCCAGAGTGGTGGGATCAGAGAGGTACATACCATCATGCCCAGCTCCCTGGAAGCTTCTCAGTAAGGGATTGCTGCAAAGTTGCACTGTGGGAAGCCGTCTGGTGGGTTCCTACACTGTGCATTTCCAGTAAGGCAATTAGAAAACAGAACTACATGAACAGAAAGCTGGTATGGGCGGAAGGGCCTGTGTGCCATGGCCCTGCATTTTTCTCATGTTCCCTTCAGCTCCTTCCCAGGTACCTAGTTCCAGCCACAGAGGTATGTATGGCTGCTCATGAACGCAGAAGGTACTTGAGGCCTTTCTACATTCTGTTTCCCCATCATCAAACTTTTCCCTTGTGTGTCTGCAGGTCACCCCCCACACACCT
>PVLD010022127.1:0-29928 GCA_004027595.1 Dinomys branickii | reverse complement strand
ATTGTGGGTATGTGGCTTATTTCTGCTTTAAGCTCTTTTATGGCCTGTTGGAGTTGTTTCATTTCAGATGCAATCATTTCATAACTTGCAGGTATGTGATTTCCTGGTTCCCCTGTATCCTCACATTCAAAACTTGTTCTGGGTGGGGTTGAGTTTTGAGACTGCGTTTTGTTCCTCTGTTTTCCCATTTTTGGGTATCGGATTCAAAATGTGGAGCTATAAATTCCACAGACAGTTCAGCAGGCAAAGGTCTGCTGCAGAGGCTGCTCCAATGGCTACTTCTCTTTGGGAGAATGTCCCTTAAGCTGTCTGCTGAGATTTCCACTTCTACTCCCTACCCCAAGACCTGGCTGGGGCGAATAAACAGCTCGCCACCCCAGGATTCTTGCAGATAGGCCACTCAGGTGTTCCTCCCTGGGTGGAGCTCCTTCCCCCCTCACAAAACCCGTTGGGACGCCTAAGTAGGTCTTCCCACCCGGAAGATCCCGCAGTCTATTAAAGCTGCTTTGATGTCTCTCGCTGGGCTGAGCTTCTTCCCGATTCAGGAAAAACCGGTTAGAGTGCGCACTTAACTCACCCTGTGATTGTGCAGACAGGAGTGCCGTTCAGATGTTTTTCCCTGGATGGAGATTTTCCCCGACTCAGAAATCCCGCCGGCTGGTCGCTGTTGCTCCAGTTCGCGCAGCGCTGGCTGTGGGGGTGGGGTTCTGAGCGGGATCCCGGAGCGCTGCCCGGTTTGGCGCAGTTTGTCCCAGTAGCGCATTCTCTGTCGGGTTCAGGAGCTGAAGCCGTTCTTTCCTCCGCACTCGCTCTCTCGGCTGGTCGTCTTCTTCCCGGAAGTCCTTATTTCTGTCTTCATATTGCTATATTTCATTGTTTGGGTGGTGATCCTCTGGGAGGTTCTCTCTCTGCTGCCTACCCGGTCGCCATCTTCCCGGAAGCAGTGCATTAGTTTTTAATGGAGACGTTTAATTCTTTTTTTATAATGTGCATTGTTTTTAGAGTATTTCCTAAGGCATTATTTATGAAAACAATTGCAAACAACAGAACCTGGGAAAGCATGTAATGTGCCGTAATGATGAGACTAAAAGACTTGAGTCTCTTTGTCTTGACAGATGACTCCCTCACACAAGCGGACACAGTTCAAAACCTTAGTGCAGCCTTGCACCACCGTTTACACTGTTTGCACAAGAAAACAAATACTGAAATACCTTCCATATGGGTTGTTAGAAATATAAACATTTGTACATAGAACATACTTCAATTAGCAAAATTAATTATAAATACTTCTAAAATTTATAGGTTCTGAAAACCAGCAAATTTCTGAGTTGCATAGGTGCCTCATTCTGCTTCTATGGGATGAGGAGAAATCCTCTCCCCTGAGAAAATCTCTGGTCACAGCTGAGAAAGGACTTGGAGTGTAATCTGTATCCTTCACTCAACTCCGAGGACCACGAACTTACCACACGACAGCAACAAAGGAAAGTCAGCAGCACCAGTAGTAGCTGCAGGTAAAGCTGTGGGGAAGGAGAGGCATGTCTGCATTAGAAAAAGTGGAGCAGAACCGCACACTCACTCCACAGCATCCCCAGAGCAGTGGTGTTTTGTAGGGTACTTGGCACAGCACTTGGTAGATACTCAAGTCAGGGGGAAAAGTCGTTTGAGAATTTATGCTGAAAGTAACATTTAGATAGGTCCAGCTGAAATCTTAGAGGTTAGATTCATACAGTTACACCCCACACCCTAGATTAATACATGTAATGTAGGTGAACAGTGAATCGACAGGAATGTCAGCAAAAGTAGTATTGCCAAATGTTTGTAAAATGTTTTCATAAAATGTTAATTTTTTGCAACGTAAACAAATCCTGTGTTCACTTATTCATCATTACAATGCAAACCAAGTATAAAATAAAAGAAACAGCAGTTTCTTGCCTTCTGTTATTATAAGAGATAAAACTTAGTTTTTTTATAATTTTATTTCTCTTTCTGTCTGTCAGGCACAGACACACAGACACACACACACACACACAATCACAATAGTCTCCCATCTATTTTATGAAGAAAGAGTTGTGTTGTAAATGTTTAGAAAGCCTTATCAGGTTACATATACTTGGATTCTTACGATCATATTTTTAACCCAAATATATGGTCTTAATTACTTTTATATGGCAGAATTTTTAAGAAGTAACAGCAAGGATTTATCTTTAAAAGGACTGTAATGTCACTAATTTTGCATTTTAAGGAAATGTGTATTGGTGGTGCCATCCACGCGGGCTATGCTGAGTTGAGATGACAGACTTCATTGCATTTGATGAGTCACATTATTTCTGCACTGGAGCTGTGCACAGGAAACCACTTCCTTTCTTTCCTGGGACAGCCTGGTGAACATGAAAACACAGAACAGCTGAACCAAATTTTTACACTGCTAATTTACAGATTGGGGCATATTAAAGCAAATGAGAAAGCTATTTCTCATCAAGCAGTCTGCCTGCATTACCTGGGGATTTTCTTACTGGCATGGATGTGTTTTAGAGGCACTATGACTACAGTTTGCACTTGCTGCTTACACTAATGCATACTTTTTTATGCCACCACTTTGCCAGCATTCCAAATGATCAGTTAGTCACTCTTGGACAGCTTTCCTAGCTCTTGGTGCCATGCCAGGTTTTAATAGATCCTACACTTAATGCTATCTTAATGCTGGACTCAACACTGCTCTTTAATTTTTACTGGTGCATAACATTCACAACTTCCATTCCATCTCTATTCTTCTACACACATTCTGCTCATTACAGGAAGCTCATTTCCTCTTTTAAGCAGTGACTGCACTCTAGGAAATGGGTCCCTGCTGCGTGTCAGAGAAATATGTAATTGTTTGAGTGAAATATGTAATTGTTTGATTCTAGAAACCTTGGGAGACTTCTAGAACTCTGACACATTAGCACACATCGTGATATTATGCCATTTCCATGCCACTCTGGTAGGCATTCATCCTGCTTTGTAAGGAGGTTTCAGAGCATCTAGTACAACCCTGAAGAAACCCAGATTGCCCTTGATTATTCCATAATCTTGGCAGGCTTTCAGAGCAGACAAGATAGAAGTGTTAAACAAAATGTAAATGTTATGAGAGAAGTATTCTCGACAGGACCCTTTTTCCATTTAAAACCTGAGTCCTTTAAGTGGCTCTGAGGGGCTGTGGCACTGGAAAATTTTCAAATATTTTAAAGGTAGACAATGAGTCAGTACTTTTGAACTATAAACTGCATATGAAATCAAACAAGTGGATGCTTGGTATTACTAGGAAATACTGCTTCATCTGCAGGTGGGCCAGTCAGACTTCCCTTTGCTGGAACAAAATACTGGACACAAAGTTAAAGAGGAGAAATTTGTTTGGCTCATGTTTCAGAGGATTCAGTCCATAGTCAGCCGGATCCAAGGCAGAACCCCACAGTGGGAGGATAAGGCAGAGGAAACCTCCTCCACCCATGAACCAGAGGGAGAGGGAGAATCCAAGAGCGTGAACATACCTTTCTGGGTCACATGCCAGTGACACCTCCTACAGCCAGGCCCACCTCCTAACAGCAGTGCATCAGTGGATCACCTTCCCAACACTTCACTTCTGAACACAGGAGATCTCTGAGGGACATTGAGATCTAAATCACAACAGCAAGATTCTGCTGTGTTTGAGTTATGAGAAAGATTGTTTTATCTCACCAATAAGATCTTTCCCATCAGTTTTTGTAAGTCATGTAACATTATTTTTAACCTATTTAAACTTATATCAGTGTTTTTTTTATAAACCTGACCTCTGTCATATTACAGTTATATTCAGAATAAAAATTAAGTTGAGGTGCAAGTGATCCTTACAAATAAACTAATGACCTGACAAAAGACCTGAAATTCTCAATTTATTGCCAGGGCTGAAAGTATTCCAGCAAATCTAATTACACAAAATAGTGGTAGTAGTCTCCCTCCCTCCCTCTCTCTCTCTGTCTTTTCAGAGATGAAAATTCCAGGGCCACATATGTAGAATGATATTTATTTTGGTTGATTGTAGTATCTCTATTGTAATTGCTACTTAACTGCCAAAATTTCCAGCTATCTGCAGAAGATATATTAGAAGAACTAAGAATATTCCATAAAAGCTTCTCAAAAGCTCCTTAAAATAATTGTAAATGAAGTATTTTTGCAAATCATTAGATGTTAAAAAAGCCTGAAAATTGAGAATATAGAACCCAGCCTATATAAATTATCTTAAATCTATTAATTTTTAGATTACCTCAATATCATTATGATTTAACATTTTATGCATGTGAAAACAATTTAAATTATATACATTTATTTTTATTTGTCTTGTATGAATATTTAATACAACATACACCCAAAAGCACATGGTAAAAAAATCAATAGCTTTTTCTTTTGGTGTCTAAACAATCATCAAAGGCACAAAAACTCTACTGCTGGTTTTACCCCATGGTTCTTAGCGTGTCTCGTTTTCACTAACACAACTGGTATATCATTGAGGGTTGTTCTATAAATGCAACTTTTTAAACCTAGCAAATAGCATTCAAAAATCAAATCCTTTCTCTCAGACTTTGAAGTATTGTTATAGTATTTGGAGAAAGGTGAAAGCATCTTCCTACTAGTGATTTGAAAACTATTTGACCATTAGGTTTGTCTTATACTTTTGCTTTTATGAGGAGGAAGAGGGAAGGCACCAACATATGACAAGATGAACTGTATCCTACTTCCCTTTTACTTCCTCTTCTGGAGTCTCTGTAACTTACTCTTAAGATTGGCTTAATGGTTGAGATAATTCATCTCTGTTCTCAATCCTAGATGTTCATTGGAATCACAAACCAAACCACCCAACACATCAGAATAGCTAGCATAGCAAAAGGGAAAATTTAAACTATTGGCAAGAATGAGAAGAAAGTGTAACTTTAATTCTTTGCTTTGTGGATAGACACTGATAGAACCACTTGAAAAAACTGAAAGTATCTTCCAAGTCTGAGCATGTTCATACTTGATAATCCAGAAGTTCCTTCTAGAAATATATTTAAAATAATTTGTATATATATTCACAGCAAAACTATGAAAAGAACATTCCTGCAGAACTATTCATAATAGACAAGAATTTTATGTATCCCAAATGTTCATTTACAAGGCATTTTATACATAAACGTGATATTTTTACACTGTAGATTGCTATGGAGAAATTAGAGTTCACAAGCTATAGCTACATGCAGACACATTGCTATAGTTTCAGTATAAACTCCCCCAAATTCTTATGTGCTTGGAAGATGAGTAGATCACGGGGTGCTACACTGGTTAGTGGATTGGTCCACTGATGAGTTTATAGCTAACCGTGCTGTTTAAAGCTAAATGTGCTATGCCAAGGGGATGACTTGGAAGAGGGTATTTCTGTTCAAGGCTCCTTCCTGGCTGACATGACATGAGTAGTTTTCTCACTGGCCCTGCCACCATTTGATTTCCTCATTGGAGCTGACCAACCATGGACTGACAGTTCAGGAACTGTGAACCAAAATACACAGTACCTCTCCTCCTCTAGATTTCTGATGTTGGGCATTATACCCCAGTGACAAGAAAGTGTCTAAGATAGACACTACAGAAAAATATCCTTATTAAGCAAAACAATCCAGCTAGAAAGAGCTATACTGCACATTTCCATTTATATACAACTAAAAAGACCAGGTAAACTAATCCATGATATGGAAGTTGGAACAGAAGTTGTAGCAGAGTTGTGTAGGCTTAAGTTATTGGGAGGAAGCCTCTGGGACTGCTGCTTTACTTATACTCATTTCAGGGAACTATTAGGTTTCTCATCACTGAGACAATACCCAGCACCCACAACTTGGAGAGGTTCAACTTGCGCATGGTTTCAGCCCAGGGTAGGATGGTGTCAAGGCAGGAACATCATGGCGGAAGGGCATGGTGTGCAGAGACATAGCTGATGGCAGCTGGGAGGCAGAGCACAGGAATGGCACCAGAGCAGAACAGGGCAGGGACTACAGATAGCCCTTGAGGCCACACCTCCATGACCCACTCATGCACACCTGGAGGTGTGCAGCACCACATCCCTGGGTGGATCCCAATCCACCCAGAAGAGAAGAGAATGAGCCAATCAACTTCAAACTCTGCCCTAACCACCACAGGCATTGTTTGTGGCCATTTACTGAGTTATATTTTAAGATTTTTTTTAACTTTTCTATATGTATATTGTACTTTAATAAAATTAACAACAATTACAAATATTCAACCTTAGATTCATGTTCATTTAGCAGAAAAGTGGGACCCACATTTGCCATTATGTTTTATTTTGCTTCAATACCAAGTTGAGAATCACTATTCTAGACTAAGAAATTGATGTTGCAGTTTGGATTCTGCTCAAAGCCCTTCCCCCACCATATGACTTTAGATTCACTGTTCCTGACCCCTCCTCAAGGTCCCCAAAACATGCAAGAAAAGCATGCTTTTTTCAATATGCAAAAATTACTGCTTTACATATCTAGTAACTGTACTCAGAAACTGTTTGGATCTTCTGTTCCCTTTCATATCACTTGAAGTTTATCTTTGGTGCCTTTTCCCAGGCAGCAATACCTGGTTCCAGCGCTGTGCAATCAGTGTCACCCAAGGGACACTTGGAAGAACATGGGACCTTAGGTAATCTTGGTAATTTGGTTCTGAACGCGGGCCAAGTAGACTTCCCCACTTTCATAAAGCTGCAGTTAGAGAAAACTTGGCATGGTCCAAACATTCTTTTTTCTTTAGCATGTGTTTTTATAAATGTTTGTATTATCATGTGAAAAGAAGTACATTTCTGTCTATTTCACATTTTCCCTTGATTTGTACTGACACTCTTACTCCTACCAAAACTAAAAATATATTTGCCTATTTTTACTTAATATTTATACATGGTCACCCAATAATTGACAAAAACTACATTATAGACTTATATAGTTTGAGAAGGTCTATGTATAACACTTTTGGTAGAAAGTGGAAACTTGTAGGGATTATAACCACTGTTTGATTAATGAGATACTGTCTTTTTCTTTGCAAAGCTTCATGTTGGATTTATGGTGTTCAGTTTTGTAATTTTTTCTCCCTTATTACCTAGAATAATTATGTTTAAACTAGCCAGATCCTTTGATGATTGACTGGCAATACTGTCCATCACAGTGTCAGGCTGGACACTTTCTTACTTAATATTACTTTATATATTTCTCTTGAGTGCTGTGATTTCTTAAATGTACAGAAATCATGGACTTACCTTACATTTTAATTTCTAGAAAGAAAAATAAACTATCTTAGGAAAAATGACTGGTTTTTGTGTGAGATAGTTTTATAGACCAGAAATGGGCTGCATTAGATTGCTTTAAATGATCATTTAATATGCCTCCAAAGTCACTAGAGGGATGTACTTAGAATTCTTTCTTTCTCTTTTATGTAAAAGCATATTGATGATTTATTTTCTATTCTGATATAACTTTTGTCTCTTTACAGCTAATTTTAGCACACCTTGACTCATATAATATGACACAAATCAATTTTATTAACATCATACTATAACAATTGTATTAAAACAGCAACATTTTTGAAACTATTTCTACATGAGATAGTATGTAAAAATTATAATTTGAAAGCTTTTCTTAGAAAACTATGATAAAGCAGAATGTAGATTGGTTTTAATGTTACATAATAAACATTTCAGAAAAGTACAATTATATATATGCCAACTCCTCCATATTCATATTAGGTATGGATAGACTCCAGGACCCATAAAACTTTGGTTTATACTGAGAGAATTCTATTCTACACATTTAAAAGGGAAAGAATTCAGACAGTTAAAGTCAATTTATTTTTCATGCGAATACTTAAAATTTGAGTTGGCTAACATATGTTACATCTGTACTAAAATTATGTATTCTAGGGCAGTTTTTATAATCACTACAAATAGAAAACTACTAATATATTAACATACCCAGAAATAATTCTAGTCATTAATTTTTTCTACTCCAATTTATAAGATAAATCTTAGAAATAAGAACTTTCCAAGTTCTTTTACCCTGAATATATTTTAATTGCCATTTAGAATGAGCACGACTTTAGTTGAAAGTTCAACTTGGAGAGATCATTATCTTTATAACAGAGCTAGAAAATCATTTTAGCACTCATATTTAGTAATTTTACCCCAAGCCTCTTTCCACAAAGTATTTGAGGCAACATAGCATAAATAAAAGAAATAAAACAATTGAGAAAGGAATAATGTAGTACACAAATAACGTGAGGAATGAGGTAGGAAACAAAGACATGGTCACAGTGATCATTGCGACAAAAAGCCTGGATTTCAAATTTGGCAGCTGAGGAAGGAAGAATTCTAGTAGTTGCTAGATCTA
Organism: Dinomys branickii; assembly: GCA_004027595.1. NCBI lineage: Eukaryota > Metazoa > Chordata > Mammalia > Rodentia > Dinomyidae > Dinomys > Dinomys branickii. Next base: position 21,511 of record PVLD010022127.1, on the reverse strand, counting down.
TATACCCATGCACGGATAGTATATAAAACTATTCTTAAAAGAAGAATCCAATAATGATATAATTTAGATGGAAATGTGTCTTTGATTTAACGTCTTGTCTCTCTTCAATTATTTTTTCTTGAATATCATTTTCTTTGCTAAAACAGTGTGGCTGTTGCTGCAGAAAGATGGTTGCCAAATTTGTAATTAAAGTATACACAGAGGCCACCATACTGATAAATCCTGAGGAAATAATTATAGATGATTGAGAAAAACAGAATCAATACAATTTCAATGTCCAATATCTAATTGTGCTTTTGTTGTGCCAACAGCTCCAAACTGCAGACCTGTGTTCAGACCTACAAATTATCATTTTCGATTCTAGTTCAAACCAGGTGATCTTATGTCCTTTAATAAGTCAAAAATATTATTGATGTGGGGCTGTTATTATGCATATAAAACTTCTGGAAAATGGAAGGGCTTGCTGATTTATATAAATCATACAACAACTATGATGAAAAAGCAACTCACTAAAGCCTGTCATTTGCTGTCCCATCAAAAAGACACTGAGTGTATTTTAATTATAGTAAAGAGGTTGTAATTATGTTTTTCAGTTTAAAGATTTGCCTTAGTGTTTATATGATCAGACTTTGAATTGCGTTTTCAGTATCAGCATGGTTGATAAACAATTTTAGTTTAAAATTTCTAATTATACAAAAGAAATAGTAAAGTCAGTTTTACCTGCATTTTATAAGTTCAATAATCCATGACCACAAAAATCTAAAATCAGGTAAATCTTCCATTAACTTTTCAAAACCACTCATTGAAAATCTTAAATGAAAGCAAGAGTTCTCCATCTTATGGAGCTAAATTTTTTCCTCTCTGTGGAATAGCTATGTTGTCATATTTTGGTAGGTGTTCAGGAATATTTTATGAATCCAATTAAATGCACCAATGAAGGTTTTTGACAGAAATGAAATGTAATCTAACATAAAGTAAAGATTGATAGTAGTTTTCACTTAATCATATGCAATTTTTTAAAGAAAAAATTACAAGTTTACATACATACAAATATACTATAATATTCTATGTTAAAGTAATGAAATGTATTTTTTGATAGTGTAATGTTACAACAGTAACTTATTTATGCAGATAAAAACATACAAAATGCATAATGTTTTGTTAAGGGAAAGCTGAAATTCCATTAAAAATAAGCCTAAATTTCATGTCTAAGAAAAGCATGTCTTATCATCAGTTTTGTCATGCTCATGTTTATTTATCATTTGTATATAAAAAATTAAATTGTAATCTGCTGTGATGTTAAAGACATCAACAAAGGTTAGGAACAGTTTAATATCATTTGCTAGACATTTGATATTTTAAATGCAAATTTAGAAATACGATTGTCCTAAAATTTTAGGCTCTCTGAAATAGTAATATTTATTAAAAATGATCACCAATCTAAAGCAAAATGTGTTACAAACCTCATTTTCTAAAATAAATCTAAAATCAAGTGAAATAACAGTGACAAAGTATTAGATTGAACGTTTTGGTTGTAAGTTACCACACATATAAGCACAGAGTGATTTAAAGGACCTCAACAAATGCCTCCTGAAAGGTGTACATTTCCGAGCTGGTTGCTCTTGCCACACAAGAACATCACCAGCATCTGCTGTAGCCAAGAGTGCTGGCCTAACACAAGTAGTAGAGACACACATGTAAGCTAAAATGTACCAGTAGCCACAGTAAAAGTACAAAAAGGAAGAGGTGGAATTAATTGTTATAGCATATTTTATCCAATCTCTTCAAAATATTATCAGTTTACCATAAATCAATATAAAATTACTTATGATATGTATGTTTTCATGGTATATCTTCAAATCTGGTGTGTGAATCACACTTACTGTACAAGTCAGTTTGGACTGGCCACATCTCAAGTGCCACATGTGGCAGTGTGTATAGAGAGCATAGCTCTGGGGCCAACTTCATTGTAGTTTGGCTGTGCTTAGAATACGATGGCCACCAGCCACAGGATGACTACTCACTTTTTTCTGAAGCCCAACAGGGGTAAAGGAGTATGTCTGACTGGGCAATAGTCTGAGATGCTGGCTTATTTTACTGGCTGAGTCATATATCTGTTCCTGAATTCACACTTCTATTCAAGCAGATAAAGCATGCCAAGCAAGGCCCCAAGTGTGGCCACTCCTAGAATGTTGATGCTATTGATTGCTTCCAAATTTCATGGCCCACAAAGACTATTAGCTAGTAAATGAGAATCTGGGTAACCAGAGGAAGGAAAAAATGATATGTCACATGCAACAGAGGAGAGCCAGAGTCAATAACAGGCTTATGTTTTAAATTACCTAGGACTTGTTTTTATATGTTGTCAATAAGAAGGTTTTATTTTTTGACAATGGTTTAAAGAAACACAATTCAATTTTTCAACTTTGTACAGCTAAATCCTAAGATTGTTTCTTTAGGAACGTGGATGAAGCTTTAGAAAATTTTATAACATATTAAATTTCCAGGTAGTTTGAGATTGCTTTCTTTTCTTTTCTTTCTCTTTTTCTTTTCTCTTCTCTTATTAGTACATGTTTGCAGTATATGATATTTACATTCATCTTGGAGAGTGACTTTTAAACATTCCAGCCACAGACAGAAAAAGAGCAGCTCACTTCTTTAAAACATCTACCTTTTCTTCAGTCTTCATATTTATTCTCTCTATAATCTTTTTATAAAGTACAAGGCTTTATTAATTCTTGGCCATAATAAAATTGGTATGTCATTCTTTCTAATTTCTTATTTTTCCTAGGCTAATTTCATATCACAAATGTGAATAATGGCATTGATCAGTACTTAGAACAAAAACTTACATTTCTATAATGAGGTCTCTCCCCTTTGTTATAAAAAACAACAGAATACTCTTTCAAAGGTAAATGGCAAGGGATAAAATGCAATCTTAAAACTCCACCCCACTAAGAAAAAGTGCAGGGCACATTGACATAGGAGAACTTGGTAAACATGCACCTGAAATTGCTGAAATGATTGCAATGGAAGTAAAGAAACAACTCCATCAGGCCATAGAAATCATCAGATCAGAAACAGTCTCTCAGGCAAAAAATGAAATGACAACAATGATGAATTGTTTAAAAGAAGAATTGTTCTAAAGAAGACATATATAAAAATCATGAACATAGGAAACTGATGGAAACATTAAATGAACAATCTATGAATGAACTAGAGTGCATGAAACAGATTCAAGGAGATATCCAGGAAATCAAAACTTCCACTGAAAGCTGGCAAAACTGCTTGAATGAATCGAAACATAGAATTTCAGATCTTGAAGACAGCATGGAAGCTAGCAATTGTGAAAGAAAGGATCTCTTAAAATCAACAAGGAAACAGGAAAAATCAATTCAACAGCTGCAAGATGAGGCAAAGAGAAATAATGTAAGACTAACAGGGGGTCAATGAAACAATAGAAGGCAACACAAATGACATAGAAAGAATATTTGCAGAAATAATACCAGGAAATTTCCCAAGCATGGACTATGAACCTGGTGTACAGTAAATGAGGCAAATAGAACTCTAACTAGTCATAACCAAAATAAAAAAACACTGAGATACATAATAATTAAAATCCTATATATTCAGCAAAAGAACAGAATATTAAAAGCTGCTAGAGAAAGAAAAAAAAAAGATCACCTATAAAGGAAAGCCCATCAGAATCACAGCAGACTTGTCAACACAAATCAGCCAATTGAGAAGAGCTTGGAGCAAAATATTACAGATCCTGACACAAAAAAGCTTTTAACCAAGATTGATGTATCTTCCAAAATTACCCTTCAAATTTGATAGAGAAATAAAATATTTCCATGACAAAGAACAACTGAAAAACTTCATAAGTGCCAAACCAAACTTACAAAGAGTCCTAAAAGACATTCTACACAGAGAAAAAATTGACCAAAATTTCAAGAACAACAATAGAGAGGAATATTCAAGCAGAGCAAGCAATTAAACAGATAGAAAAAGTAGGAAACCAACAGCAAGTAAATAACATGACAAAGAGAAGTCAACACATATCAGTTATAACCATTACTGTAAATGGCCTAAATTCACCAGCCAAAAGAAACAGACTGGAAGGGTGGATTAATAAACAAAATGCAACAATATGCTGTATACAGGAAACACATTTTACTCAAAAGGAAATCCATACAGTGACAGTCAAAGGATGGAAGCAATTTTCCATTCAACAGGAACCCAGAAAAAAGTAGGCATAGCTATTATGTTTGCAGACAACGTAAACTTCAAACCAAAAATAATCAAGAGAGACAAAGAAGGTGACTATATACTTGTTAGGGGAAAACTGCAAGAAGAGATGACAATCATAAACATGTATGCATCAAATATGGGAGCACCAAACTATATAAGAGAAATTCTAACAGGCATGAAAAACTAAATAATTAATAACACTGTTTTAATAAGGGACCTCAACACCCCTTTGACACAAAGAGATAGGTTACCTAGACAATCAGCAAAGAAATAACAGATCTGAACCAAATCTGCAAGCAAATGGATATAGTAGATATATACAGTGTTCCACCCCACATCATCAGAATACACATTTTTCTCACCTGCACATGGGACTTTCTCTAAAATAGACCATATTCTAGTGCATAGAGCATACCTACCTAAATGCAAAAGAACTGAAATTATTCCATACATATTATCTGACCACAGTGTAATGAAATTGGAAATTAATGACAAAAGGAACTCCAAAAATTCCATAAACAGTTGGAAATTAAATAACAACCTCCTTAACAAGCAATGAGTCCTAGAACACATTAAAGAAGAAATTATATCTATAAAAAAACAAAAACATAAATGCAAATTACAGAAATCTGTGGGAAGCAATGAAAGCAGTCCTCAGAGGGAAATTAATAATGGTGAACTCACATATAAGGAAAACAGAAAGAGAACATACAAATAGCCAATGCTGGTGTCTCAAACTTTTAGAAAAGGAACAAGTCAAGCTCAAAGCCTAAAGAAGGGAGGAGATTATAAAGATCAGAAATTAATTCAATTCAGACAAATCAAACACTATGAAAAGTAAATGAATAAATAAAATAAATAAACTCCTAGCCAACCTTATCAAAAAAAGAAAGGAAAAAACTCAAATTCGTGCAATAAAAAGGATGAAATCACTACAGATCCTACAGGAATTCAAAAGTTCATTAATACCTACTTTGAAAATCTTTATTACCATAGAATAGAAAACTCAGAAAGAACAGAAAGATTTCTAGATATGTAAAAATTACCAAAGTCAAAACAAGAAGATATAAAAATCCTTAATAACCCAATATTAATTGATGGCATTGATAAAGTGATTAAAAACTTATTGACAATGAAAAGCCCAGGCCCTCATGGATACAAGGCAGAATTCTAAAAATGTTTAGACAAGATTTAACACCAACACTCCTAAGACTCTTCAAATGAAATGGAAAGGAAAGCAATTCTCCCTAAATCATTTCTGGAGGCAAGTATTATACTGATACCAAAACCAGAGAAAGACCCAATCAAGAAAGAGACCAATTGCCATAATGAACATAGATGCAAAGATACTCAATAAAATACAGTAAATAGAATGGAGCAAATCATCAAGAGAATCATACACCATATTCAAGTTGGATTCATTCCAGGAATGCAGAGATGGTTCAATATTCACCAATCAGTAAATATTATGCACCATATCAATAGAGCCAAAGACAAAAACCACATGATCATGTTAATAGATGCAGAAAAAGGTTTTGACAAAGTCCAATGTGCATTCATGATAAAAACCCTACAGAAAATAGGAATCAATGGTCTTTACCTCGACCTGATCAAAGCCCTCTATGACAAACCAGCAGCCAACATCATACTGAATGGACAAAAGCTAAAAGTTTTCACTTTATAATCAGGAACAAGACAAGGATATCTGCTGTCACCACTCCTATTCAACATAGTTCTGGAAGCATCAGCCAGAGCTGATGAGAGATATATAAAGATATACATAGAGAGATATATAAAGGAATAAGGATAGGAAAGGAAGAAGTAAAACTATCACTATTTGCAGATGACAGGATACTTTACATGGAAGACCCCAAAAACTCCACAAGAAGACTCATTGAATTAATTGACAAATTCAGCACAGTACCTGGATATAAAGTGAACTCTCAAAAATTAATAGCATTCCTATACACAAACAACAAACAGACTGAGAGAGAAATTAAGGAAACCATACCTTTCACAATAGCATCCAAGAAATTAAAATATTTAGCAATCTAACAACAGAAGTAAAAGATCTATTCAATGAAAACTACAGTACTCTGGAAAAAGAGATTAAAGAGGACTTCAGCAAATGAAAAATATTCCTTGCACATGGATAGGAAGAACCAACATTGTAAAAATGGCCATACTACTAACTTGTACAGATTCAATGCAATTCCCATTAATATATCATTAGCATACCTCACAGATCTAGAGAAAACATTTCTTAAATTCATCTGGAACTAGGATAGACCCAGAATGGCAGGAGCAACCCTGAGCAACAAAGACAAGTCAGGTGGAATTACAATCCCTGACCTGAAATTATACTACAAAACTACTGTAATAAAATCAACATGGTACTGGCTAAAAAACAGACCTGAGGATCAATGGAACAGACTGGAAGAAACAGCCATAACCACAAACACATTTAGCCACCTAATCTTTGACAAAAGGGTTAAACAAGATCACTTGGGTCAAACAAGCCTCTTTAATAAATGGTGCTGGAAAAATTGGCTTGCCACCTGCCAACGACTGAAAATAGACCCAAGTTTATCATTGTTCATCAAACTCGAAATGGACCACAGATCTCAATATTAAAAAAGAAACACTAAATCTATTGGGAAAGTAGGTAAAAACTTTGAAGACATAGAGGTAGGCAGAGAGTTCATAAACAAAAACTAAACCACATGGGAAATACTTCAAAGAATCACCAGCTTGGGATCTCATCCTACTGAAAGGTTTTTCCCATCTAAAGAAATCACCAGCAGAATAAAAAGGAAGCCCACAAATTGGGAAAAAAGTTTAGCTGACTGTCCCTTGGGCAAAGTCTTCTATCTAGAATACATAAGGAATTAAAAAGACATCTGTGCCCCCAAATTCAAAGACCCAGTCCAAAAACGTGCAGCTAACATGAATGCACGTCTCAGATAAAGAAATATGAATTGCAAATAAATACATGAAAAAATGTTCAATATCATTAGTCATTCGGGAAATGCAAATTAAAACAACACTGAGATTTCACCTCACCCTAGTAAGAATGGCTACCATTAAGAAATCAACCCATAAAAAATGGTGGTGAGGCTGTGGAGAAATAGGAACTCTTCTCCACTGCTGGTGGGAATGCAGGATGATGAAAGCACTGTGGAAATCATTTTGGAGATTCCTCAGCAAACTAGGTCTAGAGGTCCCATTCAACCTATTCCTCTTCTGGGTATTTTCCCAGATCTGAAAACATCAAACCACAGTGATATATGTGCAGCCATGTTTATAGCAGTGCAATTTGTAATTGCTAAATCATGGAAGAAACACAAATGTCCATCCACTGATGAATGGATAAAAATATTGTGGTATTTTTATGTAATGAAATATTACTCAGCTATGAAGAATGATAAACTTGAGGCTTTTATAGATAAATGATCACAACTACAGATCATACTCATAAATGAAATAAATCAGACTTGCATGTGTACACAATTTATTGTCTCCCTAGTGTAAGAACCTGAAAGAGTGAATAAAAACTAGGAGGTATGATAGACATTGTGAAATGAAAAGAGTTTGCTCAAAAGTAAAGAGCAACTGAGGTGAGTGAAAAGAGTAAAGAAAGAAGGGGAAATTATGTATGTATGTATACACAGGATAGCTAACATAGTTGTACTACTGAATTCTATCACTTTACTGAAAGAAAAAGTTAATGATTAATTATTTGGTCAATCTTGCATGTCTCTGTTTTGCTGAGAAAACACTTTGATGATATCAATATGTGATACAACAACCATTGTTAATTTCCTATCACTTTGTCTGTAATTCAATTTTTTTTTTTTTTTTTTTTTGCGGTACTGGGGATTGAACTCAGGACCCTGCGCTTGCTAGGCAAGCGCTTATTCCACTGAGCTATATCCTCAGCCCCTGTAATTCAGTATTGCTTGTATTCTTATGCTATTTTGTAAATGGATGTCTGTTTGTTAATATGTTTTCATTCTTTCATTTTTAGAATACTTTTTTAAAAAGGTAAGTTGTAATTCAAGGTAGTCATCTAAATGAAAAGGCAATTTTTTCTTTCATAGGTTTTCCTTTACACAGGCATTTTATGCTCCAAAATATTTATTTGCAAAACATTAAATTATATAATGATTTTTATAATTTTTATCTGCAAAATTTAATGATTTAAATGAATAATATAATTTATAGAATTTTATAATTCTGACTGACACCCCCTTAAAAATACCTTTATGCTGGATTCCTAACCACAGCTGAGACAATTATAGGGTATAAAATTTATCTGTAAAGTTTCAATAGCAATGGAATAGTTTTCATAAATTTTACACAACCTCTTTTGCCTTCTCTATAATCATATGCTGAAGTAATAAATAGATTATGTCATGAAAAATAAATGATGTCACTGACCATTTATTTTTGACCAGTGTTTGTATGATGAACATGACGATGAAACTACAGCTGGCTTATTTCAAGCCCTGGATCATTTTGCAAATAAAAGTATCCTTCAACAGATGGTAAATTCTGGAGCATGTTACCGAGAATATACTTTCCCCAAGAAATCCAAGAAATGTCACAGGAGAAGATATCAAACAGTCAAGTTTACCAAATACAATCTCTTTGCTATTGCTTGGAGGAAAGTCCTATTTTTTGTAGCACTGAAGGAAATATGAGGATATGGTGATATCCCCCTGTAAACCCCTGCAGTTTGGGAAGTTGAGGTAGGAGGAGAGTAAGTTTGAGCCCAAGTTGGGCAATTTAGTAAGACACTATTTCCAAAAGAAAAAAGAAGAACAAGGGTTCAGTCCTCAGTGCAGAGGAGAATATTTCCCCTTACTTAAGAGCTCAAACAGTCAAGGACAATTACCTTCTGATGGGCTCCTCTGAGAACTCTGAAGGAATGAGCAGATGATCAGAATTTGGAAACTATTTTCAGTCTTTTCCCTTAGTTGCTAAAATATTTGCAGGTATTGCAAAGATGCAGTGTCCATGATAGTTTCTGACACATGGCCTTCTGTCATCCATGCACAGAGAAGGCAAAGGGATCTTACAAGCTAAATTAAGAAATCCCATAGTTAATATGTGAGTAATACACTTCACAGTCTGCAAATACCCCCATTTGAGTATATCCTGAAAGAGCAAGGAGACCAGAAACTCATAGGTTTTCCTGTTGTATCCATTTTGAGACATATAAAACATGATCACATGTTTTCACTTAAAATCTAACTCAGTTTTATAATATTCTGGTGCCAAGAAAATTGCAATTTTCTTTAGTCCATATTAAATAGATTTTCATACATAGCACAATATATTGATTATTTAATGTTCCATTCTGAATGTAAAACCAGGCAAAATTACCCTGTGTCCTGAATCATAATCCTCTTGATTCCTGAGTATATTCTGTGTGTTTTTAAATGTGGAAGTGAGCCCATGTTTTAATATTTTATTGTGTGTAGAATAATACAGCCATTTGTACAATTTAGAATAGAGTATTTCTCCAATAATGAAACAATAAATAGAATTCTACCACTGTTTTTCACAAAAGTATAAAAATCTAAAAAATGTGTCACATATTTATCCACAAGACAGAAAAAATATTAGTATAGGTCTTAAGGGACATCATAGGACTTTTATGCTCACTACCACCTATTACCAAGAAGAAAACTAATTACTAAATGTGTGCCAAATTACCCATGCTACAATAGCAAATTTTATACATATATGTATATATATGTATGTATATATGTATATATGATACATGTCACATACGCACTTAGAGGCAGAGACAGAGAGTGAGAAAGAAAGAGGGAGGAAGAGAGGGAGCGGGGAGAGAGGGAGAGAAGCGGGGAGGAGACACTCCTATTACTGCTAAATTAACTTTTACTTTGCAGCACCAAGGACAGTTAGTGTCTTACATTATCAGGGACAAACTCACTTGGAATACAAAGTCTTTCCATGACACAATTTCTGTTATCACAAGGCAACATAATTACATGAACTTAATAAATAGCAAGCATAACAATGCTGAAATTTCTTGCCAGAAACAGATTGCTTTTTCTTGTACAGTTCCATAAAGCCTTACAAAGCACTCTGCTAGGCAGGTACTGAAAGTGGTGAAGATATGTTCTATTTTGATGAGCTCATAAGCAGGTAGAGGTCAGTATGGAGAGATGTAAGATCAATTCATTATTATCCAGATCTCCAAATTCTTATAGCCACAGCACAAGTGGAGGTGGGGACTGGGCATCGGGTGGAACCAGGGGTCTAAAAGGAGGGCAGAAAATAGGAAGGTACATTTCCATTTGCAACAATGGAATCCAGGCCCCTGGATCTGCACAGAAAATACTGGAAAGGTCGGTAAGACCACATTATGAGTTACCATAACATCTATAAAGGTTGATACACTGTGTCCACTTGAGAAGTCTAGAAGCATAACTATGCAACCAGAAGTTTTATATCTTATTGTGTAGAGGACCTGCATTTACTTCCCTAGGATGTTGTTCACTGTGTCAACTTGAGAAGTTTAGAAGTTTAACTAAGCTATTCAACAGGGAGCCAGGGTCCTCACTTTGTAAACAGCCTCATCCTGTACAAGAAGAGGTCAGGGAGATGGTGTTAGTGCTACACCCATCTGAGTGTAGGTTACATTACCTGCATACAATGTAAGGGAGGAAAAGAGGTTTGCTCCCCTGGCTTTTGCTCTTGTTGCTTTTCCTGTCTTCTGCATCTTTGGGCTGTTGTCCCTGTACCATGCCACTCTGCCTTGGAACCACCTGACTACAGACTGAAACCTCCACAAACTTTCAGCTAAATAAACCTTTCTTTCCTTAATTCTGGCATTGATGGTGTTTTGTCTCAGCAATGAGAGAAAAGTAACTAACACAATATAATTTGAGAGCTGAGAGCTGGGTGCCCGAGGAGATTGGTGCGGCTCGGCCAAGTCTGTGTACCCTGGAGGGTGATCGAGGTGGGGCGGACCCTCCCATCTCCCGACCCCGAATGGCTTGCAGGTGGCTGCAGCCAGGAATTTTTGGCGGCAGCGGAGCAGGGCGGTCTCGGAGACCGCGCTCCTTGGGCAGACTGAGCTAATCCGGGCTGTGGACCTGGGTCCCGCTCAGATCCCCACCCCCGCAGCCTGCACCATCCTCGGAAGGAGAGCGGGCACTGCGGTGGCTGCGGCTCCTGTGGGAATGCCCGAGGAGGTGGAGAAGCACTGGGGAGCGGTGCATCGTGGGCGAGGCATGACATATTAGCAATTTGGGGATCTTCTGCTGCAAGATCCCAGGGTGAGTTGATTGGGTGCCCTGACTGGTTTTTTGAGTTGGGGAGAAGCTCCACCCAGCGAGGGACATCCGAGCAGTACTACTGACTACAGGGACCCCAGGACAGAAGAGCTGGCTGGGCGCCCCGACCGGTTTTTTTTAGTGGGGGAGGAGTTCCACCCAGGAAGGAACACCTGAGTGACCCCCTGCCAGCACGGTCCCAGAGAAGGCAAGCTGTTTATGCGCCTGAGCCAGGTCTCTGGGTAGGGAGTAGCTCGGCACAAAAAGCAGCATATGAGTAGCCTATTGAGCAGAGCTGTCAGCAGAAAGCTTAAGGGACATTCTCCTGAAGAGAAGGAGTCATTGGAGCAGCCTTTGCAACAGACCTTTGCCTGGTGAACTGCCTGGGTAATTTATTGCTCAATATTTTGAATCTGATACCCAAAAATGGGAAGACAGAAGAACAAAACACAGTCTCAGAACTCAACCCCACCCAGAACAAGTCCTGAATGCGAGGATACAGGGGAACTAGGAAGCCACATACCTGCAAATTCTGAAACGATTGCATCCGAAACACTGAAACAACTCCAACAGGCCATAGAAGAGCTTAAAGCAGAAATAAGCCACACACCTGCAATAATCTCTCAGACAAAAAATGAACTGAAAACTATAATGGAAGAAATGTTCCATACACATAGAGAAGAAATAGATAAAAGATTAGAAGAAAGTAGGAAACAAATGGAAACGTTGAAAGAGCAATTTAGGAATGAATTACCAAGAATGAAACAGGTCCAAAGAGATTGCTAGGATTTGAAAACTTCCATTGAAAGCTTGCAAAACCGCTTAAATGAAACAAAAGATAGAATTTCAGACCTTGAAGACAGCATGGCAGCTTATGAGCGTGAAAGGAAGGATCTCATAAAATCATCAAAGACCCAAGACAAATCAATCCAACAGCTGCAAGATGAGGCAAAACGAAATAATATTTGAGTAATAGGAGTCAGTGAAACAGCAGGAGACCACACAAACGATGTAAAAGAATATTTGCTGAGATAATAACAGAAAATTTTGCAAACAGGGTAAAAGATACTGAAGTACAGTTAATCAACGCATATAGAACCCCAACGATCCATAACCCAAAAAGAAAAACACACACAGACGTATAATAGTCAAGATCCCAGATATCCAGCAAAAGAACACAATATTAAAAGCTGCTAGAGAACAGAAATAGATCACCTATAAAGGAAAGTCCATCAGAATCACAGCAGACTTCTCAACGGAAAACATGAAATCAAGAAGAGCTTGGAGTGAGATATTGCAGATTCTGAGATAAAAAAACTTCCAACCCAGACTGATTTATCCTGCAAAACTATCCTTCAAATTCAATGGAGAAATAAAATATTTCCACGACAAAGAACAACTGAAGAACTTCATGAGTGCCAAACCAGCCTTGCAAAAAGCACTAAAAGATATTCTAGACAGAGAAAAAAGAGACCACAATCCCAAGAACAACCGTAGAAACAACTCCCTACACAGAACAAGTAAGTAAACAGTCAGAAAAAGAAGGAAAACAACAACAAGTAAATAACATGACTAGAATAAGCCAACATATAGCCATTATAACCATTAATGTAAATGGCCTCAATTCACCAGTCAAAAGGAAAAGATTGGCAGAGTGGATTAAGGAACATAATCCAATGATATGCTATATACAGGAAACACATTTTACTCAAAAGGAAATCCACAGGCTGAAAGTTAAAGGATGGAAAACAATTCTCCATGCAGCAGGCCCCCAGAAAAAAGCAGGGGTAGCTATTATGTTTGCAGACAAGGTAAACTTCAAACCAAAAACAATCAAAAGAGATAAAGAAGGCCATTACATACTAGTTAGGGGAAAGCTGCAAGAGGAAGAGATAACAATCCTAAATATTTATGCATCAAACAATGGAGCACCAAACTTTACAACTCAAGTCTTAACAAACGTGAAAAATCAACTAACAAATAACACTATTTTAATGGGGGACCTAAAGACCTCTCTGACGCAAAGAAACAGGTCAACTGGACAGAAACTCAGCAAAGAAATAACAGACCTGAACCAAAAGTGTGAACAAATGGACTTAGTAGATGTATACAGTGTTCCACTCCACAACATCAGAATACACATTTTTCTCAGGTGCACATGGGACTTTCTCTAAAATAGACCACATTCTAGCCCATTGAGCATATGTACTTAATGCAAAAGAACTGAAATTATCCCATGCATATTATTGGACCACAGTGCAACGAAATTGGAAATTAATGACAAAGAGAACTCCAAAAACCGCATAAACACTTGGAAATTAGACAACAACCTCCTGAATAACCAATGGGTCACACAAGAAGTTAAAGAATAAATTAAAACATACCTACAAATAAATGAAAATGCAAGTACAACCTATGGGAATCTGTGGGATGCAATGAAGGCAGTCCTCAGAGGGAAATTTGTAGCAACAAACTCATATATAAACAAAATAGAAAGACAGGAAATAAATAGCCTAATGCTACAACTCAAACTCTTAGAAAAAGAGCAACAAACCAAACGAAAAGCCCAAAGAAGGGAGGAGATTATAAATTTCAGGGCAGAAATTAATGCAATTGAGACGAAGAAAACTCTACAAAAAATAAGTGAATCAAAGAGTTGGTTCTTCAAAAGAATAAATAAAATTGATAAACCCCTAGCCAACCTTATCAAAAAAAGAAGGGAAAGAACTCAAACTCATGCAATAAGGAATGAAGAGGATGAAATCACCACAGATCCCACAGAAATCCAAGAGATCATTAATACCTACTTTGAAAATCTGTATTCCCATAGGATAGAAAATACAGAAGAAATGGACAGATTCCTGTAAATGTACAAATTACCAAAATTGAGTCAGGAAGACTCAAAAATCCTGAACAAGCCAATATCAATTAACGAGATTGAAGATGTCATAAAAAACTTACCAACTAAGAAAATCCCAGGCCCTGATGGATTCACAGCAGAATTCTACAAAACATTCAGAGAAGATCTAATACCAACACTCCTCAAACTCTTCAATGAAATCGAAAAGGAAGCAACTCTCCCTAACACGTTTCAGGAGACAAGTATCATACTGATACCAAAACCAGAGAAGGACCCAGACAAGAAAGAGAACTATACGCCAATCTCTCTAATGAACATAGATGCAAAGATACTCAACAAAATACTTGCAAATAGAATACAGCAAAATCATAAGGAAAATTATACACCATGACCAGGTGGGATTTATTCCAGGAATGCAGGGATGGTTTAATATTCGCAAATCAATTAATGTAATACATCATATCAATGCAGCCAAAGACAAAAACCACATGATCATCTCAATAGATGCAGAAAAAGCTTTCGACAAAGTCCAACATGCGTTCATGTTAAAAACCTTAGAAAAAATAGGAATAGATGGCCTCTACCTCAATCTGATCAAAGCCATCTATGACAAACCAACAGCCAACATCATACTAAATGGACAAAAACTGAAAACTTTCACTTTAAAGTCGGGAACAAGACAAGGATGTCCATTGTCACCACTCCTATTCAACATAGTCCTGGAAGCATTAGCCAGAGCAATTAGACAAGAGAGGGAAATAAAAGGAATAAGGATAGGAAAGGAAGAAGTTAAACTATCACTATTTGCAGATGACATGATACTATAGATGGAGGACCCCAAAAACTCCACAAGAAAACTCCTGGAATTAATTGACAAATTCAGCAGCGTAGCTGGATACAAAGTCAACACCCAAAAATCAATAGCATTCCTATACACGAACAACAAACAGGCTGAGAGAGAAATTGAGGAAACCATATCCTTTACAATAGCATCCAAGAAATTAAAATACTTAGGAATCAATATAACAAAGAATGTGAAAGATTTATTCAGTGAAAACTACAGTACTCTGAAAAGAGATTGAGAGGATTTCAATAAATGGAAAAACATACCCTGCTCATGGTTAGGAAGAACTAACATCGTGAAAATGGCCATACTACGAAAACTGTTGTACAGATTCAATGCAATTCCCACTAAACTCCCATTAGCATGCCTCACAGATCTAGAGAAAATATGCCTTAAATTCATGTGGAACCAGAAGAGACCCGGAATAGCAAAAGCAGTCATGGGCAACAAGGGCAAGTCAGGTGGAATCACAATCTCTGACCTGAAATTATACTACAAAGCTACTGTAATAAAATCAACCTGGTACTGGCTAAAAAACAGACCTGAGGATCAATGGAACAGACTGGAAGATGCAACCACAATGAAAAACACACTCAGCCACCTAATATTTGACAAAGGAGCCAACCAAACTCACTGGAAAAAGGATGACCTGTTTAAAAAATAGTGCTGGAAAAACTGGCTTGCCTCTTGCCGAAAACTGAACACAGACCCAAGTCTATCACCATGCACCAAACTCAGGTCAAAATGGATCACAGATCTCAATATTAAAACAGAAACTCTAAATCTATTGGAAGAGAAAGTAGGTAAAAATCTTGAAGACATAGGAGTAGGCAGAGAGTTCATGAACAAAAATGAAACAGCAAGGGAAACACTTCAAAGAATCAGTAACTGGGACCTCATCCTACTGAAAAGTTTTTGCACATCTAAAGAAATCACCAACAAAGTAAAAAGAAAACCCACAAATTGGGAAAAAGTCCTAGCTAGCTGTCTCTCAGACAAAGGTCTTCTATCTAGAACATACAAAGAATTAAAAAACATGTACCTATCCAAATTCAAAGACCCAATCCAGAATTGGGCATCTGAGATGAATACACACTTCTCAGATAAAGAAGTACAAATGGTAAATAAATATATGAGAAAATGTTCCACATCCTTAATCATCTGAGAAATGCAAATAAAAACAACACTGAGATTCCATCTCACCCCAGTAAGAATGGCCAGTATGAAAAAATCATCCAATAACAAATGCTGGCGAGGCTGTGGAGAAATAGGGACTCTATTACACTGCTGGTGGAAATGCAGACTGGTGCAACCACTGTGGAGAGCAGTTTGGAGATTTCTCAGCAAACTAGGTCTAGAGGTTCCATTCAAACCAGCTATTCCCCTTCTGGGTATTTTCCCAGAAGATCTGAAAGCATCATATCAGTTTGATATATGTGCACCCATGTTTATAGCAGCGCAATTTGTAATAGCTAAATTGTGGAAGCAACCCAAATGTCCATCCACAGAAGACTGGATTAAAAAACTATGGCATTTTTATACAATGGAATATTATTCAGCTATAAAGAGGGACAGATATGGAGCCTTTGTAGGCAAATGGTCAAAATTAGACAACATACTCATAAGTGAAATAAATCAGAGGTACATGTGTAGGCAACGTATTGTGTTACTGGTGTAAGAACCTGGGGGTGGGAACATCAACTAAGAGTTATGAAGGAAATCTGTTCAAAAGTAAAGAACAGAGGGGCCGAGGGAAAGGAGAAAAGAATGAGGCAAAAATTTATATATGTATGTATGTAATTATCTATGTATATACATATGTGCAGGATGCCTAACATGGTTCTACTATTGACTTATGTCATTGAATGGTAAGGAATAGTTGATGACTGATTGTTTGGTCAATCTTGTATGTCTTTATGTGTTCTCCGGTGCATACATTTTGAAGATATCAATATGAAATGCAACAAATATTGTTGGTTTTCTGTTGCTTTGTCTATAATTCAATTATGATTATAGGTTTATTGAGCGACTTTGTGTCTCTTTGTTAATGCTTTTTTTTTTTTTAGCTTTTTTTTTTTTCTCTTTCTGTTTCTGTTGTAGTTGATGTAGTTGTTTTTGCTTTCACACTATAAAAAGAAGTTGTGCTGCTGACTTGGGTCACTTTATTGTAGGGAATAGTAGATGATTAATTGTCTGATCAATTTTGCATGTCTATACCTATTTTTCTGAATATACAATTAGAAATTGTCAGTGTGTAATGCAACAACCATTGATGATTCCCTGTCACCCTATCTGTAGCTCAGATTCGATTGTGCTATTCTTGTGTTACTTTGTGTATGTTTGTTAATATCTTTTTTTTATTATACTTTAAAAAATATCATTTGAGAAAGATCTAGAGATCATTTTGTAGATAAGGAGCAGGATCTAATGCTTTATAAAATTTTGTGCTTTTAAATGTTTTTCAAATCACAAATGTTACCTAACTTTTGCAAAAGAAAAAAATAGAGTACAAATGAGCAGGTGAAACTCTTCCTTCCACTTTGCTTCCCTAGCTGTTTTCTAGGTGTGGGGAGCAGTTGAAGCTGGAGATTGATCACTCCTGTGGAGTGTCTTAAGTAAACAGGTTGCTAGGCAGAGGGTGTCACGTGATATCAACCTGTCCAGTGTATAGATGATTGCTCTGTGGTTGTTGAGCAGTTCCTTTTCTCCCATCTAGAGAGAGGGCTCCACCTGACCTCAGCTTTGTGTTTCCTGGCTCGTGTCTTTATTTCTTCATCCTTCACTGTCCTTCACTCTGAGAATTTTGAGAGCTGTGCTGAACTCAGCATCTAGGATGGTGGGGTGGAAGTCACAGACACCAGAGCAAACATATGCAATGTGACAACAGGAGCAGCACCACGCTGTATCCCCAGAGGCCACAAGTGACACGCTTATTTTTTCCTGGTTATTTGCTCTGTAATCCTAAATAATAATGTTTTAAAGCTGCAATTTATTGATTTTTCTTTTTCACTCATTATAAATTTTCTTCCTAATAATAGAACATGGTAATGTAGTGTCTTTAACTCTTCCTTCCTTTCCTCACATACATGTTTCTTCTCATTGTCCTTAGAATGGTTATATTTTTAAAGCAGTACTTAGTGTTTCTCTTTGTATCATCAATTTGATTGCTTGTGTCAAGTATGTAGTTTATACTAATTTCAGTTGGTTTTTCTCAAACTGTTGACTTTAGTTATTGCTTTTTTGCATGGTTTTATTCTATTTTTGCTTTCATTTCTTAAGCAGGCTACTTTTTAGACAATTATTTCCTAGAGCCTCTGTTTTCTGTTTTCTGCAAATACCAGTGATCATTAACTGGCCATCTGCTTCACGTCTCAATACACCTTGATGTCTGTTTCTCACAGAAGCTGAGCTAAGAAAGACCAGAATTCCCAACCTTTAAGGAAAGATTCTGATCATGCATCTCATATTTCTTTATTTTAGAAATATTAGTGTTCAACTTCTGTATTACACTCACAAACACACACACACACACACACACACTCTTCTCTCTTGAGATTATTTCATTGATACTTTATCAACCTTCATTATTTCTTAAATTTGCTCTAGGGGCTATTTTCAGCTACAATTATTCTGCACTCCAATGTGCTTAAAAAGTTTTCTTTGTGTGAAGGTTTATCATCATTTTTTACTTACTTTGCTGAGCCCACTTTATATCATTATCATTTTCTTAACTATCCATTGATTTCTTGTAACTGTTTTGATCTGTTCTTTATAGAGTGCATACTTTGTTTTCTCCATGTATAAGATACTCTCAAAACTTTTTTTTTTACTTTCCCTGTGTTGATTATTATTATTATTTATTATTATTTTTATTGTCTGCAAGCAGATGCTGAAACTTTCAGGCTTGTGTTTTCTTACTGAATGAGCCAGTTTTCCCAGGGCTCATACTTCCGCTGTGTGGGGAAAAATGCTGAGAGGAGGGACTGGAGATAGAGCGGATACACAGCAACGGGATATATCAGCTCTGCACTTTCACTGAACACGTTTAGTGGTCCTTTGTCAAAGGGCAGGACTTGCCTTGGTGGACATGAAGGACAAGTCTGGAAGTAGCAGAGCTGTGTGAAGCCTCCATGATTTCTAAGCGGTGCTTAGCGAGTCCTGCCATTCAGCTGTCTCTAGTCTAATTTTGCAAGCCTCCTTCTCTTTGTTTCTCTGTCTAACTCATTCCAGAGGGGTGTCTGCCCAGGAATCTGAGACTCGAAAAAATTGGGATGGTGCATGTTAAAGAGGAGATTTTAAATCCCCCAGAGGCCTGTATGTTGAAGGGTGGGTCCCCAGGGAGGTGCTGTGTGGAGGCAGAGGAACACTTAAGAGGTGGCTCTAGCTAGTGGGAGGTCTTCTGTTCATTGGTGGGGTGGTACCTCAGCCCCTTCCTCTTTCCCTCTGCTGTTTCGTCTGCTGCAATCCCCTCCTGACATCTTGGTACGGGCCCAAAGCAAGGGCCCAGCTGAGCATAGGTTGCAACTTTCAAAACTGTTAGCTAAAATAAACTATTTTTTTATTAAGTTGATTATCTCAGGTGTTTTCCATGAGGACAAAACGCCAACTAACACCATGTGTCAGCCATTTATCCCAGTGGCCTTGTATGCTATCCCATTTGGCATGCTCAGCTACGCTCACAGGGACAGGCTGTTTCTCAGTTTGTAAACAGAGTCCAAAAAGGACAGCGGGGGTTGGGAGCTGTCACGTCCTGATGATGATGCTCCTGCTCCCAGAATCTCAGACTTTGTTCCCAGAGCCCCACAGTTTCGCTTTCCTCTCTCCTGTGTAAGCTATCACATCTCCTTAAAAATTTCCTATTTCCTACATTCCTTCTACGTAGGCAGGAGAGGGGTGTTTCAGTTCATAGTCTCCTCCATTAAAATATTGCATAAATTTTCTCTAGTTAGCAGATATTAGTCTAACAATTAAAATGTTGTCTCTGATGCTTGTCAGAGGGAACACTTCCTTCTCTTATTTGAGTACCATTTCTTTATTTTGATTAATTTCAGGTTAAGCTGAGGGTTTACAACTTGAGTTTTTGAAAGAAGAATAATAGAGTCAGAATGAACAACAGATGTTGTAAAATAGGGAGAAACTGTTCAAAAGGAAAAGGGAAATAGGGAGCGGAGAGGAAGGAAGAGAAAAAATGGGAAAGGAAGAATAAAAGGAAAACAGTTTTGTGAATGGTGAAGGGAGGGGCTTAAAATGAGGGGATGGGGATGGGGAGGGCAGGGGAGACAAGGTGCACTGTGTACAGACACAAATTTCCTGTGCTAAATGTGGTCAGTATGTACACCTAACTTACACCAATAAACTTGAATTAAAAAGAAAAAGAAAAAAATGGCCTTTATAAAAATCACTTTGAAGGAAGATGAGTTGAAGTTTAACATGAGGACAGAGTGGGCTGGAGCAGTCAAGATATCAAGTTAGGAGGGCAGGGAGAGGATAAACCAAGTGAACTGCAGATACCTAACAGAGTGTGAAGTTTGGGGACATTTGGAGGCCAGTAAAGGACCAGGCAGATGTGCACAACTATGAGCTCCACCAGCCAGGCAGTGGGTCCTGTCTTTATATTCCTCTAGCCAATGGTAGCCCTGTTACTCTCTTGCTGTTTAATGCTTATTTTGAAAGACAGAGACAAGTGTTTGGTAAGACAGTACTCAGGATGACTACCGCTTTGTAAGCCTGGATGAAAGAGAGCTTGACAGTGTCAAGAACATTGGGAGTGTCAAGAACATTGTAGGAAAAGTACTGTGTTATGTACTTTATAAATGTATAGCCCAAAGGATACTTGTAACATAAAGAGGACTTAGTGAAAATATCATACTAAAGATACTGTAATTCATCAAACTTTTATATCTATGAAATAAATTTGAAATTTTATGAAAAACATTATTTCGTGAAAATCAAGATAATCTGTTAATAAAGGTGTCCTTTGTAGTACATTTTCTTTTGTTAGTGAAAACAAATATGCTAAGAAAAATTTACAGAAAATAAATTAATAGAGGAACTCAGGAAGATGGCGACCGGGTGAGCAGCAAGGGAGCGAACCTCCTTAATAAACACCACCAGCTCGAGACAGACTTGGTGAGCGTGAATGCCGGAACCTCGGCTGGGAAGTTTAAACTGGGCGTATTTCTCTGAGATGCCGGGGGAGATGTGGTAGGGCGGACCAGGCTGCCGGGGCGAGACGTGGGAAAG
>PVLD010022126.1:0-29929 GCA_004027595.1 Dinomys branickii | reverse complement strand
GTCGGGAGTCGCCGGGGGGGCTGCACCGGCTCGGGAGGCGGGAGGGACCGAGCCGGCTGCGCTCCCACGGCGCCTGGACCGAGCCAAGCTTCCTTCCCGCGCGGATCGTCCCTGGCTCCCAGCGACTGGGGCTTTCCCACGTCTCGCCCCGGCAGGCTGGTCCGCCCTACCACATCTCCCCCGGCATCTCAGAGAAATAGGCCCAGTCTAAACTTCCCAGCCGAGGTCCCGGCATTCACGCTCGCCAAGTCTGTCTCGAGCTGGTGGTGTTTATTAAGGAGGTTCGCTCCCTTGCTGCTCACCTGGTCGCCATCTTCCCCTCATTTTTTATTTTGAGACAGGATTTCTCTAAGTCATTCAATTGTCCATCTGGGGCTCAAACTTTTGATCCAAATATTCAGCCTCCCAGAGTGCAGAGATTACAGATATGTGCCACCATGCCCAGCTAAGCGTGAGTTTAAGGACCTGCATAGAGAATAAATGCCTTTATTGAACCTCAGAAGCAGCTGTGCTAGTCTGCGTTGCTGAAAGGTGGGTAACTGTTAAACCCGGGCGACGTAAAGCAGAAAGCGCCACTGGAGGATGGACATTTGTGCTGCATTTGCTGAGTTGTCTACAGATAACCAGGCTGATTTTATTTATAAAATATCATTGAGCCATTTATTTTTCATATATTCAAATGTACATGTATATGTGAATATTCATGGGCTTCAATAAAAGTTATAAATGTATAGCCAAAGCTTTTACAATAAATTTAATCAGTTGCCATCATAGTCTTACATAATTGCCTGATCTGGGTGTTAGAACAAAATGCCACAAATTAGGTAGCTAATGAACAACAGAATTTATTCCAAGCAGTTGTGGAGGCAGAGACACCCAAAAGTAGGGCCCTGGTTCTTCTCGTGTCTGTTATGGGCACACTTCCTTATAGCTGAGGTCTTACTGCTGTGCTCTTACGTGGCAGAATGGCAGAAAGAGCAGATTTGATAGAAGCATTCACCTCAGTCATGAAGGACTCACCCTCTTCCCTAGTCTCCTGCACAAAGGCCCTCTTCTAGTGTCAACTTGGGTTAAGATTTCAGTGTATGAATTTTTACTGGATACAGATATTCTGTTTATAGCACTGCCTCTTTGAAAAAGGTCCATACAAAGGAAAACGTCAAGGATCCTGGAATAAGACCATCAGACGAGCGAATAAAAACTAGCCAGGAACAATGGCACTGACTATTCTACTAGCTGGTTCAGAGCCTGAGGCAAGAGCATGCACAATTCAAGGCTTTGCTGGCCTGCAGGGCAAGATCCCGTCTCAAAACCAAACAAAAATCATGAGAAGGGTGGTAAGAATGGAAGCAGGGAAATGTCAGGAAGATGGAGCACAAGGAGAAGCACTCCTGAAAGGAAGAAAGTGGTAAGGCGTGAAGTTGAGACTGCGCTCTGTGCTCACAAGGCAGTACATACAGCAAAACAAGGGAAATAAAAGGAGAGATTTGATCAGCAGAAGTTGTCAGGATACACAACAGCTCAAGGAGAAGCAACCACTGCATAATTAAAATCATGGAAGATTCAACACAAAAATGGTAGCACCAAGTTGTGTCAAAATCTAGTACAGCAAATCTCAGAAGAAGGAGGGGAGCCTCAGCACTGGAGGGTTGCTGTGTGCTCCGCAGGTGCTGAGGAAAGTATAAGCACAGTCACAGCACCACACAGAAGAAAGACATGCTGTCCATTCAAGCACATCTGGCTAGGGAATGGCGCGAATTCCACTGGACTCCAGGTATTCTTCAGTAGTACCATTCCTCTGTAAAAGAGGAGTCATGTGGTAATGACATTCTCAAAGAGAGATGTCATAACTAACGGCCTTCTCCAGCTCAGCTGCCTATGAAGCACGGACATACAGAGCACTGGGGAGAGCAGAGTGTTGCCATGAGCTTGTTTCAGGGGATTACAGGTGAGTACCACACGTACTAGCTCTAGAAGTAGGACTAAAACCTACTTTGTCCACACGAAGAAGACTCATCTAAAAGCATGCCACTCAGAGGATGTACCATACTCTCCCCCTGTCTCTATGTCTGGCTTGCTGTAACTGCATACTTTAGACAGGACAGCTTATAAACCACACAAGTTTATTTTTCTCAGTTCTGAAGACCAACAATTTCAACGTTAAAACACTGACAGATTCAGTGTCCGGGCCTTACTCTGCTGTTCGCAACTGGTGCTGTCTGGCTGCATCCTCACACGCTGGGAAGTGTGACAAGCCCCAGGGCAGCTATTTTATTTAGTGCCTTTGTACAGTAACTAAGGCACTAAACTCATTCACAAGGCTCTACCCTCGTGCCTAGTCACCGCTCACGAGCCCTCATGCCCTATTAAGATTGTCTTGGGAGTTAGGATTTCTAAGCACAACTTTCACAGGGAAATGAACATTCGGATATGGCCTGGACAAGTATGAGATGATATGAACTGGAGAGAAATCACTTACTGATCACTAGTTTATAAGAGAAGTCAACATATTCTAGGTTGAAGCTGCCACTGAGAAGAAGCTTGGGTACAACATTAGGATTAACAGAGAGAAGGAGACGAGAAAGTGGTATTGGCGGAGGAACAGCAAGCCTGCCAGTCCTCAGCGCACTTGCTGGAACCACCTGGAGAGGTTACTGCTCCTATGGCTTTTCCTGCATCCGGTGAGAGAGTGTGGGCTCCAGGCCCCTTCTTCCTCAATTACCGGGGATAGGCTGCAGCCGGATCGTTTGACCTCAGGTAGCCTCGGCCACTGTGGCAGGGGCAGGTGCAGGAGAGCCGCCTGTCGTCTGCTCATACCGTCTGCAGCTGAGCAGTAAGTGCCAGATCAGCACACTGCATGCCCGGAACCCTAGGATGCTCCCAGCAAAGCCAAACTGGGCCACAGGTCCCACTGGAGACACAGCCACCTTCCTGCCTGTCTTGTTTCTGTATTGGAGGAATGTAAATCCAACAGAAGCACAGGGATCACCGACCTGCATCCTCCATATCCTTAGTAGAGTAACCAACCTTTGCCTTTGTGATTCCCCACTGCCTTCAGCTCCAACACACATCTAGGTGTAGCACTGCTTCCAGTTTGCTTATGTGAGAGGGTAGGGTGAGATCATCTCAGAGTCTTGCATTTGTCTTCTCTTAGAGTGAAAGCTCTTACCTGACACTTCTAACCTCCAAGTGGGAGCTTAATCAACTGGTAAGTGAGGGGCTCCAAACTGTGGATCTGGAGACAAGAAATGCCCTGCAGATGCATGTGTGGACTTGGAGGACACTGCATGGTCAACTTCATGTTCTGTTCCCACATTCTGACCCTTGGGGAGGGGCAGAGTACCTGCAATATCAAAGGCAGTTCAGAGGCTGTGCACAAGTCTTTATTTGGGGCTGGTGGAACAGCTTAGCGGCACGGCATCTGCCTGGCAAGTGCAAGGTCCTGAGCTTGATTCCCAGTACCAAAAAAAAGAGCCCTTACTCCTCCCCCACCGCCCCCAAGAGAACCTTCACTATCCATGGTTTCCATGGTGCTGCAGACAAGCTCTTTGGTCTAAGGAATTCTAAGTCTAAAATTCAGAAGTTGATAAGACAAGGGGTCATGGATTTGTACTGGGAGACATTTTCCTCTAAATTCCTTTTAAATCTATCTTTGTTTTATTTTTTGTACCATCTGAGTGATACTGTTTATTTTCTGACCATGTTTTTTTTTTGTCTTTCCTGAAAATACTGTGTTTTGTGATTGTTCTACTTAACTCTCAGCAGCTCAGAATCCCTTGACATTTTTAATTATTTTCAGCTATGATTTCCCTGTTGACCTCAACCTAGCTCAGTTTGGCCACCTGTCCTCTATTGTCTTGGAGCCCTGTCGCTACCAAAGCAGTCAGTGAAGTGAGCGCCGTAGCAGCTGTGGCCCGCAAAACAGAGCTGGCAGGGAGCACTGCAGTGATGCTGGCCGCCTCAACGTGCGGTCTGTTTTTCACAAACAGTGTGTGCTTTGCCTGTACCGTGGAACACCACTATGTGGAGAATTGCAAGGGCTGAGGTTGCACACCCACTCCAGGGACACACTTCCCTGCGTCCGTGCATCCCTACCTCAGCCACCCACCAGCCTTCCCAACACAGAAAGTAACTTGTCTTCGCTTCCTAAAGCACTAAAGTAACAAGTCTGCATAAAGATATGTTCTTCACATTACACTGACTTCTGTTACTAGCACACTCACTTTTCAGCTACTCCTATTCCTCAGATGGGATAAAGGTGAGGACCTTTCCACCTTTGGTCTGTTTTCTGTGAAAACGATTATTTAGCATTCTAGCTCACTTTAAGTTTCACTAACATATTCCTATATGTCTCTCAGAGTGATCTGCTTTTCCAGTATCTGAAAATACTTACTGCCTGCCTCATTCATGTAATCACTCTTTGGGTCCCACTGTCCTTCCGATGAGTAAACTTGTTCAAATTGTTACTCTTTATTTGCAGTTACTCCTCCAAGAATACAAACAAGATGTGTATACAGTCCTTGAAAAATAAGAACAATGTAATAAAAAAGAATCGTGAAAGAAATGATGATTTTAAGTTTTAAAGAATAAATACTATTCATATATATATATATACATATATATATGTATATATATACTTGATTCTTTGGACATTAAAAAAATGCATATAAAAAGATAGATGGGGGCTGGGGATATAGCTCAGTGGTGTAAGCACCTTCTGGCAAGCACAAGGTCCTGAGTTCAATCTCCAGTATCACACAAAAAATAATAGAGAAAAAGTATCAAAACATTCCTATTACCTACTAAAATGGACCCAGAACCATTTTGGAAGAGTCATCATACAGTGAAGTTTCAGGAAGTGGGTGTCGCCTTTTACCTCCCAAGGCTGCTGTCTTCTCAGAAAGTGCTCAGCAGCTACTGTTCTCTTTGTTGGCACTCAGCGATTATTTTCTAATTGTAGCCAATAACTAGTCAACTCTGCCTTTCCATGCAGTGTTTTTCTCTTTTCCTTTATGTTTTGTTTCTTTCACTTTTTGTAGTCATACTTTTCAGAAAAAGTTCTGTACTTCATCCACCAGTGAGGTTTAAAAATTCCTCACACCATTTGAAGAAAAAAACCCTGAATTTGGAGTTATTGTATATGAAGGTAATGATATATTATGGTTGTGTTCCCTTCCTTGGTGTGCTGGGAATACAGTTCAATAGAACGTTGGGAAATTCTCATTACGCTTCCTGGCAATCATTTGGGGTGATTCTTTGTGTTTTGCTGACTTAATTTTCTCATTGTTTTCATTGAGTTTATGACTTTGGCTGCTGTGATAAGACACAAAAAGAACAGGCAGGATCTGAAAAGCAGATTTTACAAAGATTAGAGAAGACCAGCATTCATTTCAACTTCCAGTAATGTAGTGTACTCTATCAGGCATGCTAATTCAGAAATCTTTATCCTAGTGCCAGACAGTGAAATGAATATCCTATCATGAATATTCATGATTGCATTGAGGAAGGAAAGTTGTGCAGTGCTCAACTTTTTCTAGTAACTTTCCTAAAACTGTTCCTGCAAGGCCTTCCATAGCTCTTTATGGTTATTAGAAAAGTGTGACGGTGAGGTTAGGGGCAGACTTGATGGTCCGGTTCTGTGATGTCCAAACATAGTGTCTTCCTATTTTAGGCCTTCAGGGTGAAGTCAAAGCATCCTTTCATGCGGAGAAACAACAAGCCTTATAAATGGAACCAATAAGACGATATTACTTTATTCCTCAGTATTTCCATCAGCAGGTAGGAAGGACTTCGTGGTCAGTTAAAAATATATCACTTGATGTTGGCAGTTTGAAGGACAAAGGGAAGAGTTATTCTGTTTCTTTCCAGGTACTTTAAGGCAGTAATGATCAACCATGTAGATTCAAAGTGATATCTTCCAACAGGAAGGCAAAATGAAGGCATTTTTAGAAAAGGTGATATGCATTTGTTTCCTTTGACTCAGTCTTATTTGAAGATAGCTGTTTATTTATTTACTATGTGACTCAGAACTCCTGTCTCATAACAACAGACAAGAAATGAAGGAAAGGTTTGTCATGTTTCACAGAATGAATGTTGTTAAGAACCAAAGGTACTTCATAACGTATTACAAAAAGCGGTCAACAAAAGATGTCCGAAGTGATCCATCACATTCCTCCATTAAATAGGTATTAAGTAGTGATAAGGCAGCCTGGGTGAGATGTTGCTAAGGTTGTTTATTACATATCTCATACTTTGTAAAAAAAAAAAAAAGAAAAGAAGCAGAGAAGAAAATGTCACCCTGTCTTTGTAAATTACCACTTCATCTACTAGCTAAAAAGACACTATCTGAGGCATAGGTTATTAGATGAATTAAACTACCAAGTAAAATTTTTAAATGTAATTTTTGTAAATATTCAGAACCATAATAACAGTAAATCATACTAATTCAGTTAACACAGGGGGAACACTTGGAAATGTAGTCTGCATTGTTATTGACTACTATACAATTAGGAATTTTCAAAAGGAAAATTATACAAATATAATTAAATTTGGACATTAATATGGATTTCTGGGGTTTTTTTATACTAGGAATCAAACTCAGAACCTTGTACTTCCCAGGCAGGCACTGTGCCACTAAGCTATCTCCTTGGCCTGTATTTTTCTCTTAAAACCTATATAATCTAATCAATAAGATTCCTACCTTGGAATTACATTTGATTATTAAAAATTTTAATCTTTTGAAAATTGAACTTCATATAAAATTTTATCATATGATTTCCTCTTAAAGTTTCCTTAGTCCTTTCCTATCAATTCAAGGTAAGTTGCTCTGTGTAATTTGGTTTATCAAGTCCAATCCCCTCATCATTAATTATCTAAATAAAAGCTTATAATGTATGACTTGGAGCTCTTTTCATTTCTGCTGTTTATCCAGGAAAAAGGTTTAGCATATATTATTTTGAGATTGATTGGGTGATTAGAAGTTACTTGGAAGTTAACAAGAAATCATTTCTTAACAATAGCCTCTTTTTGACACTAAGTACCTCAGAATATTGCATTAAAACTCATGGGACTAGGAGAATAACATAAAGTGAATTGATAAGAAGGCAGTTTTGTAATGCCTAAGACTAAGGCATTACATTGACACATCTAATTTACACATGCACCCAGGTTTTCTACAGGCCAAACCCCAACTGATGTCCTGTTGGAACAGATACGTTTACTGAAGTTGGGAATCAGGTAATTCTTCTAATAGCTACTGAACAACTTCATGAGGCGACTGAGTAGATGATAGCATATTATCTTCCCAATTTTCTTTAAATTCAGACATGTCAGTGTCTTTAGTAAGGACATCTCCAGTCATTACATGAGTTTCCAGAAGGACCATAGTTCTGTCTTACATAACTGTGGTAATTCCAGTATTTCCTGCCCCACGTTGCTATGTGTTTGGTGGAAGCCTCTTATGGAGTTTCAGAGGACCAGACTGTGAATTGATGGAGGGAAGAACAGTGTTCATGCTATTAGGTTATTTCCAGTTTGGAAGGTTCCTATGGTACCAATTTTCTGACATGAACAGCAGCAATTTCAGTAATATATATTTCTTGGAGGTAAAAAAGATGAATTCAATGATGTTTCTGCATCCTGATTCTTTTTTTTTTTTTTTTGTACTCTGGTTCTTAGAGAGCTCCAAAAACTTTTATTTCACCGATTTTTCCTGTTTCCCTTCTCATTAATGTCATTTGTTCTTCCACATCCTCTACATGTTTACTTTATTTTACCATTTCACATCAATGCTTCCTTTCTGCAAGCATATCTTTCTTCCCATGTCTGTAACTATTTTAATTTCCCTTGGACTGGCTTTTTGGGGTACTTGGAATCAAACTCAAGACCTTTCACTTGCCAGGCAGGCACTTGGGCCACTGAGCTGTATGCCTGGTCCCTTGCACTGACTATTGATAGTAAGATAATTATAGTCAGTATACATCAGTGGCTACTT
Source organism: Dinomys branickii (assembly GCA_004027595.1). Lineage (NCBI taxonomy): Eukaryota > Metazoa > Chordata > Mammalia > Rodentia > Dinomyidae > Dinomys > Dinomys branickii. The sequence continues at coordinate 21,936 of PVLD010022126.1, read as the reverse complement.
TCATGGTAAGAAGTGGTCAATGAGAATAATATTATTTCTGTTCTCTATTTCTTTTCTTAACTCAACTTTTCTTCTTTGTCTTCTTTCTGTCCCTCAATTGCAGATCAATGACTCAGTTTGGAAAGAGTTTTAAAGTAAGTTTCTGCTTCTTGGTTTCTCCACTAAGAGCAGCTTTACACTTTCAGGCTTTGCTGTCTCTTCCTTTCATCGTCAGCCTCACAGCTCATGATCACCGAGAGACTCCTGGTGTCTTTAGAAGCCCTTGAGGTAGAGTTCACTGCGTGGGACGTTTTAAGATATTTCTTCAAAGTCTTACGATTATTTGCAGTGTACAGCATGTGGTTGTCCTAGAGCAGAGAAACTACATAGGAAAGAGAAGGAAAGACGTGTGTGGAGAATAGATGACTCTGAGGAAAGCAGAGAATAATAACGTGGAACTTTCTTCTCTGCCTCATGATCAAGTTGGTAGATTAACAATGCCAAGTACTAAAAATGTACATTTCATTATTTTGTGGGTTTTTTGTTTTTTAAATAAAGTTTATTGATACATTTTAGATGTACATAATGATCACATTCAATGTAAGGAATTTGTACCTGTGTATGATATAATTTGATTCTTTTATTTTTTCCCATTCCTGCACCCTCTTTCAACCCTTCCCTCCTTATTTATGAAAGCTTTATTTCCATTTTCCGTTTTCTCATCTTTCTTTTCTTTTCCTTTCCTTCCTTTCTCCTCCCTTACTCCTAAGGCCCCTTTCAAGTAAAATATTTCTTCCTACTTCACAATATCTAGTATATATTTTGGTCCTTATTTATATTTTCAGCTTCTCACACCAAAGAAACAGCACAGTATTTTGTATGTGTGCCCCACTGATTTCACTTATGAGTATGGTCTCAGGGTGCATCCATCTAACTAGAAGTGTCTCAAGTTTATCCTTATTTAGAGCAATACTCCACCGTATAAAAGAAATCTTCTTTATCTATTCCTTGGTGGATGGGCATTTGGGTTGTTTCCATGATTTAACCATTACAAACTATGCTGCTATAAACATGGGTATGCATATATCTCTGTGGTATGATGATTTTAATTCTTTCAGAAAGATACCAAGAAGAATATCTGGGTTGAATGGAACTTCTAGTCCTAGTTTTTTGAGGAATCTCCACACTGATCTCCACACTGGCTGCACCAGTCTACATTCCCACCAACAGTGGAGAAGGGTTCCTTTTTTTCCCACCACACCACCAGCATTTGTTATTGGCTAACTTCTTGATAATAGCCATTTTTCCTGAGGTGAGATGGAATCTCAGTCTTGTTTTAATTTGCATTTCTCAAGTGACTAATGATGTTGAACAGTTTTTCATATATTTACTTGCCATTTAAACTTCCTCCACTGAGAAATATTTATTTCAGATGCCTATTCTTGCATTGGATCTTTAAATTTGGGTGGGGTCCTGATGCTTTTGGTTTCTATATATATTCTAGATAGTCCTTTTTCTGAGGACTATCTGGCAAAAATTTCTCCCCACCCTGTGTGTTGTCTCTTTATTGTTGATGGCTTCTCTTGCTTTGCAAAAGATTTTAATAAGATGAGATCTCAGTTGATTTTTTGTGATAGTCCCTATGACATTAGGGTTTTGCTCATAAAGTCTTTGCCTGCACCAATGTTTTCAAAACTTCTTGTATATCTTCCAGTAGATTTAGCATATCTGTTTTAATATTTAGAGCTTTGATCCATTTTGACTTTAGGGCATAGCAATAGATGTGGGTCTAGTTTCAGTCTTTAACAAGTGGGGAGCCAGTTTTGTTTCCTTCCAGTGAAGGTGTTTGGCACCCTTTGTCAAGGATAAGGTGGCTGAGAATGACTGGAATTGATTTTGCATCTTCTAATCTGTTGCACTGATCCTTGGATCTCTGGGGTTTTTTTCCAGCATGTCTTGGTTACTTTTCTCTCATTGCTAAGACAAAATGTCCCACACCCAAAATTAAGGGAAGAAAGGTTTATTTAGCCCACAGGTTGTGGAGGTGTCAGTGCGCACTTGGCTGGTTCCAAGGCAGGGTAGCATGGGAGAGGGCAACAGTTCAAGGCAGCAGCAGCCAGCAAAATCAGCTACAGCAAAAAGGGGATGAACAAGCCTTTTTTCCTCACTTGTATTGTGTGCTGCTTGCTACTCTCAGGGCGTCTGTAGCATTCACACCATCTCTGTGCCCTCCTCTTGCACAGGATGAGAATGTTTACAAAGTGAGGACCCTGGCCTCTGCTGTGTCAGTTAGTTATGCTTCTAACCTCTCAGTTCTTAAGTTAACACAATATATCAGTCATTACACAGTACCATACTGTTCTATCATAATAGCTTTGTAGTATAATTTAAAATCAGGGATTATGATGCTCCCTGCCTTGCTTTAGTTTCCCAGAACTGCCTTTCCTATTCTAGGTCTCTTCTGGCTCCAGATGAATTTTAGGATTGTTTTCTTTAATTCTGTGAGATATGCTGTTGGAATTTTGATTGAGATTACATAAACCTATACAGAAATTTTGAAAGTATAGTCACTTTCACTATACTGGTTCTTCCTACCCAAGATCATGAGCTATCTTTCCATCTTCGTATATCCTCTTCAATGTCCTTTTTCAGAGTACTGTAGTTCTCAATGTAGAGGCCTTTCACTTCCTTCACTAGATTGATTCCTAGCTACTTCATTTTTTGGATTTTATTGTGAAAGGTGCTGTTTCCCCGATTTCTCTCCCAGTGTTTGTTATTATATCACCTCTACCTATTTTGAAAATTTGTATTCTTATAAGATGGAAAATGCAGAAGAAATGGAGAGATTTCTAGGTACATGTGAATTGTCAAAGTTGAATCAAGAAGATATAAAAATTCTAAATAAACCAATATCAGTCAATGAAGTTGAAAATGTAATTAGAAACCTACTAATAAAGAAAAGTCCAGGGCCTGACAGATTTACTGCTGATTTCCACATGAAATTTAGAGAAGATCTAATACCACTAGTTCTCAAATTCTGTAATGAAATTGAAAGTGAAGCAGTACTCCCAAATTTACTGCTGGAAGCATGCATTAGCCTAATACCAAAACCAGAGAAGTACCCAACCAAAAAGTAGAGCTACAGGCCAATCTTTGTAATGAACATAGATGAAAACATCCTCAATAAGATACTGGCAAACAGAATGCAGAACAACATCAAGTAGATTATACACCATGACCAAGTAGGATTCACCCCAGGGGTGGAGAGTTGCTTCAACATATGCAAATCAGTAAAGGTAATACATCATGTTAACAGAACCAAAGACAAAACTACATGATCATCTCAATAGATGCAGAAAAAGCATATGACAAATTCCAACACCCGTTCATGATAAAAAAAAACCATATGGAAAATTGGATTAGATGGTCTTTATTTCAAGCTGATCAAAGCCATCTATGAGAAACCAACCACCAACATCATACTAAATGGACAAAACTTGAAAGCTTTCACTCTAAAATGAAGAATAAGACAAAGATGTCTACTGTCACCGCTTTTAATCAGTACAGTTCTGGGAACATTAGCCAGAGGAATTGGACAGGAGAAAGAATTTAGATTGTCATTATTTGCAGATGACATGACACTCTACACAGAAGACTCCCAATACTTCACCAAAAGACTTCTAGATTTAATAACCAAGTCCAGTAGTGTAGCCAGATACAAAGATCAATAGCCTTCCTATAAATTTTTCCTTAATTTCTTTTTTTCTTTGTAAACACAGGTATATAACGTTTATTTGAAATCCCAATTTATTACAAGTTCACCCTTTAATGGGACCCTTCTTCCTTACGTACTATTTAGAAGCCAGCCAACAATGCAGTGTCACTGTCCTGCATGCCCTCCTATGTCTGGGGTGTGCTGTTAGACACCTCTCTGCTGTGAGATGTCTTCAGTGATTACTTACTAGGTTAATGCACATTTGTCTTTGGGGTTAACACCCTCACTGCAGATTGCATGTCTTGGCAGTGTGTTTAGATCTCTGTGAAGAGGTCTTCTAGAACTGTTGCAGAAAGTGGGTAGAAAGATACATGTGTTTTATGAGCCTCTTCAGGCCCTGTAACTCTCCCAAGGCCCAGGACACATCATTGTGCTAGGTAATGAGATCATCACATCTGATGAATGAGTGAAGTCATCTTGACAACTAAGTCAAACATAAACACAACTTGTATTTTTTTCTATTTTATTTTGTGTTATGTAGTTCCAACTCAAGTTAACATAATATTAGCTTTTTCTCAAATCTTTTCCATATGTTGTGTTAGTAATATATATGGTGAATGCTTAAATCTGAAATAATTATCACAGTAAAAATACCTTGTCATTAATCCCTCTTAAAATATTCTCCATAGTTTCCAACTCTTATCCCATCATGGTTGCCACTTTCTGAAACAGTTCTGGAGTCCCCTTTTGTGAGTGTCTCCAGGAAATGCAATCAAAATTACAGTGAATGCTGCTAGGAGTCCCACAGAAAGACAGGCTTGTAACAATACAGCGTCTACCCTCATGCACCTGGCTTGTAACAATATGGCATTCACCCTCATGCACCTGGCTTGTAACAATACAGCGTCTACCCTCATGCACCTGTCCACCAGGTCTCCAGCCTTGCGACTTCTGGATTCTCCTAAAAGTCAAAATAACCACAAAAGGTAGATGTTTAGAATCAATTCAGGACTTTGAAGCAATCAGAACACCAGTAAAGACACTAAGGGAAGAGGACTTCTATAACTATTTGCAAAAGTGGCACAAAAGATACTTTTTTAAAAAGTATAAGTGGAATATCTTGAGAGACATTAATCGTAGTTCATCTTTTACTGTCGTAAACTTTTTAATAGTCTTTCTATATGTCACTTATATCCCATATGTTTGATACTATTGAAAAATAGGTATTTGTTTTGACTCTATCTTAAATAAAGCTGAATTTGGAATTCACTGATATTGTTTCTATCACTCAATGTATAAAGCTACTAATGCTCAAAATAACATACAAGAATTTATCAATTTCACAAATTCAATACTGAAGGAAATAAAATAACAATAATAAAATATATGTAATTTAAAAACCTTTAGCTTCTTAATTACAGCCAAATTTTACAATTTTGTCATAGAGCTTGGTAAAAAGCATTCTTTATTTAAGCAAACTTGGAAGTGAAAGTAGAAGTTCTATTAATATATACAAGACTTATGCTTATTGATCCTTCTGGCAACAAAACGAATTTCAAAATGTTTTATTGATGCTCAAAATACAGAAAAATATGCAAATTAATTTTACTCAAACATTTACTGTAACTGAAAACACTGTATCTTACAAAATCTTGCAAAGTTATTTCAGAATATGTAAAGCATTCTTTTTATTTTAGTTTAGAAAGAGTCTACACTAATATAAATCCAATCAATGTAATAACAAAAATGGGAAACATAAATGGCTATTAAAATTATAACAACATAATTTTTAAATTAAAATTTATTTTAAAGATGTGCATTGCATAAGTTATTTTAAGCATGTTTTTTCAGGAAATACTGTACTATTTCTTAAACATAATTTACATAAAATAAAATATGTAACTCAAGTTATTTAGCTACCCAAAGAACATACTGAGCTTTGAGAACAAAATATCAGCACAAAATGAAACACACAATTTTTTTGGTTTCAGGTAAAGAACTTTCAAGTGAGAAATTTTATATTCCATTGCATAATCACAATGATTGTATTTGCTAATGACTTTATTTCTATATAAAAAGATTAGATAGTAACCACATAGAGTATTTTGGAAGTTACATCTTTGAAGGACTTGCAGTCATGTCTTACATATTTTGAGTTTGCTAATATCCCCAGTTTTGTTCTTCGTATTATGTGGCAATTTCAGTTTCTAACTTTGGAGCCTATGTTCAGTTGAAGTTAGTACTAAGCACATCCATAGTTTTATGGAGATTCTTGAATGTAAAAATCAGTGGTGCAGTTAGCGGGACCTAACTTTCCTAAGAATTCATTTGAAAGATAATTTCATTGCAACTTATATCACCATGAATTCACACTCAAATTTTTCTTAAGTGCTTGGACCACAAAATGCATTTAGTTAGTCTCCAGTTAAAAAGTTTGGTAATCTTTTTCCCTGTGAATCTTAATTATAGTCATACCCTTCCTTTTGCAAAACAAAGCTAAACTAATTTATTATGATAAATAGCCTATATATGGGAAATATATTTTGATTCATACAATTAAAATGCTATGAAAATATTGCATAGAATTTTTAAATGTTTATACAAAGGTACAAATTTGACCTTTTAAAACTTGGTGATGCAGGAGAATTTGAAAATACTCCGTTTTCTTTTGAAGAATTACAAAATATTAAATTTGATATTGAGTCATTATACATCTTCCTCAATATAGTAGGTGCTGACACATTCAGACATTGTGTTTTGTCAGTGGTTCAATTTGTAAAACATTTTTCTAAAACATACATATTGGGAATGTTCCTCCACGTCCTTTCATTCTGAGGTTATTTTGATTACCACGATGTCTGATTAGATCACTGTGTAACTTTTATTCTTTATTGTTAAAAAGCTTCATTTATTTTTTCATTTTAGCCTAATTTTTCATTCTTATTTGTGTAAGATTGATTGTTGAACAATCATGGGATGCCAGTGGTCCAATAATAATAATAATAATAATAATAATAATCTGCAATTCAAATGTAATAACTTGCCCTGACAAGTGTCTGAATTTATACTCTGAGATTTTTGTCCTGCCATGTGACCATGCTGGTGCCCTTAAGCCCCTTAAGCTACTGGAAGCTCATTACCAAGCATAATTCTCATTCCAGTGAAGTTTTTCTAAATAACCAGGTATATAGCCCTACAGGAAAATAAGCAGGGTTCACATAGCAATCAACCTGGACAGGCATTTATACTTATAAAACAGCTACATATTACTTGAAAAACACAACAGCCATTACAATGAAGTGCCAATGATAGCATGGGCTTGACTGCAGTAACAGATATAGACAGCATAGTGGTAAATAAAACATGTAAAATAATTCAGCGTAAAGTTAATTCCATTATCGTACAGGATGTGCACAGCCTTACACAGGAGCACTTATTCAATGATCTTATTTCTGGGAGTTATTTCACATGCACGTTTGATTCATCTATAGAAATCCGAAAAATGGCTGCTACAGTAGAGGTGAGAACGGTTTTGATTAGAAAAGGAACCTGGGAACTTTCCGGGATAACAGAAATAATCTTTATCTTGGTATGTTTTGAGTTACACACAGTACCTACCTGCATACACACCAAAAATTTTTATGAAACATTTGCACAAAAATCTGTATAAACACAAAGACATTTAATTACTGGTGTGCATAAGACAGGAATCAAGGAAAGTCAGTGCTCCACCTGAGCCGTCACAGCGCGCTATGCTTTACTGACGGCTTACTTAGAAATCGCCTGTGGCTCTACCCGCTGCTCTGCCGTTTCTCTTAGCTCCTGTCTCCAACATGTCAGCAGTCCCGTGCGCTGGGTCTTCCTTGCTGTCCCGAACCCGACCCTCTCTGTCACTGCCAGTGTGGCTTTGATCCAAGCTGCCGTCATTCACTGTCTGCACAACTGGAATGGATGCCGGCCTGGAAAGATTTCCTACTGCGATCCTTCATTCCCTTTCACTCTATTTTCAACACAACCACAGGAAACATGCTGATGAACACGTCTGAAGTCTCACTGTTGCTTGAAGCCTTCTGCAACAGCAAATTTTAATTCTGTGTGTCAGCCTGGCTGAGCCACCACCGTCCAACACTATTACAGATGTTTCTGTGAGGTGAGCTTCCTTGATGAGATGTGTGCTTACATCGATGGGCACTGAGTCAGCCACATGGCTCTGGGTGAGCTGGACGGGCCATGTCCAACGTGTTGAAGACACTCCTGGAAGAAAGGCTGATGTTCCTCAAGCAAAGAGACAGCAAATTGCCTCTGGACACAGACCGCTACCAGGCTTTCCTGAAGCTGCAGCCTGCAGGCTTCTTCCACCAGATTCTGAGCTGGCACAATCATGCAAGTCCATTCCTCAAAGCAAATCACTGACCAGTTTTTCTGGAAAACTTTCCCCCAAACACCACCTGCATTTCTATTACATTTGTTGCAGCAGAAAGACTGTCTAATAACCCCAGGATCTGCTCCAGCCACAGGTACAACTATTTTTCCTTGAGCACATCAGTCCTGGACCCAGAGTTGTTCACTATTCTATGTCTGGTCAGAGCACCTTCCCTAGGCTTTTGTGTTGCTCTGCTTCCTGGGTGCTCAATCTGGGTCCCTTCTAGAAAACATTATTTCAGTTTTTAACCAATCTAAGCCAGAACTGTCCACACCCTCTCCTCCTCAGCAGATGAAAAAATCTGAGGGGCAGGCAGCTTTCTGCTGTCTGTACAGCATATGTGCCGCAAGCAGCTGATGCATAAACATCTCACATCCCTTCCTTAGTCTCTACTGCAGCAAATTTCAAACCTGCACATTAGCATTCAGCAGTTCTTAGTGAAAAGTAACATCTTATTTTTCACAGCTCAATGGGAAGCTTAGCGATTTTTAATCTAACAAGGAGAACATTGCAACACACAGTGAAAACTGCTTGCTGCCTCAAAACAGCCTACATAAATGCCAGTAGCAAAGCTACTCATGTGAATTTTCCAGTCAAAAGGGTTAATCAGAAAGGTAACAGTCAGCAGGCCACATCCCAGAGCAGATACTACAATTGTTGAAAATATGTCCATGAGATAAATTTGGTAAATAAGATGAACTGAACTATAAAATCTTCCCAAACTATCTTCTTGCTATTGGAAATCACATTTTAAATCTGTAGATAAATGTGCATTGTGGATTAAAATGTTTTTAAAAGAAGTATTACACAAACAGAGCACTCTATAGTCACCAAGTATTTTTCTACAGTGGAGAACAAAATTTGCTTAGTTGTATAGAAGATGAATTTAACCTATGAGAAAAAGCTGGAAAGTGATATTCACATTTTAGCTAGATTTCCTCATTGTTCAAAGTCTACTTCTATTGCAGTTTATGTTCCTTAGTTGTTAAGTTAGATGCTTTTGTTAGGTATAAGTGGAAGATTTGTTAGTAATATGCCAGTCTATAGTAATAAGTACTGTGTGCTTCCCACAAGCAGTGACATAAATTTCAAAATCTAAAAGCATGTGTTAGAGCAAGTCCTTTGCATGGCTTTCTGTCATTTATTAATTTTCATATATTAATTTGTGAATTACATATTCCAAGCTTTGACTTATATGTAAAAATGTTATTACCATTGATGTATTTTTATGAGAGCTTCAGAGTTAGATTTTAAGGTAGATAAACGTTTATAAATTCTTCCTAAAATATTCAGTGTGATGAATGAACAGAAACAAAAATAAAAATATATAAACTTCTCCAGTGTTAAAAAAGTTAAAGGCAGCAAGTAGACATCATATTCTCTCATAAAATCTGTGGAATAATTTACACTTCCAGGGAGATTCAGACAGATTACAAAAATATACTGCAGCAATTTCCTTACTCAGAGGAAGTTGAACTATGTATAAAGTACACTCGTGTATTTCTGAACTACCAATTCACAGCCCATTGTATGTGATGCAGTCTGGGGACTTATCTGAAGAAAAGAATATGAAAATTACATTTACTTCCCGTTCCCAAACTGTGAATCAGCATTGTCATAAAAGAAGCAGCACAGTCCATTATACACAGCCATATATTTGTGCACTTACCATCTTGGGTAACTGAAGGGGAAGATACAAGAGAACGAAAGAATAAGTTATGACTGAGCCTTTTAGTTGTGGGACTTCTATTAAATAGGAATAAACATGCACATAAAAACGTGCTAAGATGCGTAAAATGAGAACACATAGAAAATGGCAAATTATTTAGCCCAAATTCCAATTTCTCTCTTATGTGAGGAATTATTTCTCACATAAGTAGTTAATTCACTATAGCCAAAGTGGGAGCAAAAGGGGACCCAAATGGGTGCGAACTGTTGGAAGAGGGGAGGACACAGGTCTAGGCAGACAAATCCAAAGAGAAGCTTTGCTGGAGCCATCCAGTAAAGGTGTGAAGTGGCTATCCTTCTGTGTTTTGGGGTCAACAAACTCAAAGAAGTGAGGCTCAGATAAAGGAACAAGATGAACCTCAAGGTCAGCGCCCTTCAAGGTAAGGAGGAGTATGCATGACCAGCTGGGAGTTAAAACTCATTATCAAAGTGTGCAACTGCTCAGAAAATGATATGTGAACAACAGGACATTTTCAACAAACTGACACAAAATATTGGAAAATTTATCAAGTAGAAATTGTGAATCTGAAGTTTGCACTGATGATACTTCAACAGGTTCCTGGAATGATTTGATATCAGACTTGGTGGACCACAGGAAAGCAATCAAGTACCACGAGAAATGTGATCATCATGTACTAGCAACACGCATAACAGTGTGTGTACATATACACATATTTAGGGGCCCAGGGGTCACAAGAGGGAGGGAAAGGAGGAGGCTACAAGAACAGCTGGGAATATCATGGACATGCACCAGCTCTCCATGGTGTGGGTAATTATTATGTACTGCATACATGTACCAGTGCAAAAAGTAAATATAAAAATCAACTCAAAAAAGAGCTCAACACTTTCCAAGTAATACGTGGTGAAGGAAGTAACAGAGGGAAAGACAACCTAGGAAATGGGAGAAAGGAAGGGTTTTTTTTGGTACTGGGAATCAAACTCTGGACCTTGCACTTGCTAGGCAGGTGCTTGTGCCACTGAACTATATCCTCAGCCCAAGGGAAACATATATGCAAACCATAGATTGGATAAAATATGTAACAAATCCCTATTTTTGAAATAACAAATAGTCTGATTAAAAATGGGCAAATAAACTGAAGAGACATTTCTCCAAAGGAGACTGTCTTAGTTATTTTTCTCTTGTTGCTGAGACAAAATGCCCAACACCCAGAATTAAGGAAGGAAAGGTTTAGTTAGCTCACAGTTTGTGGAGGTTTCAGTCCATATTCAGCTGGCTCCAAGGCAGAGTGGCACATGGCAGAGGGCAACAGTTCATGGAGGTCAAAAGCAGCAAAAGCAACAAGAGCAAAAGGGAGGAGTGGTCACAAGCAGCCTATTTCCCTCCCTTACACTGTATGCAAGCTATTCACCCCAGGGGAGTGTAGCACTCACACCCATAATCCCAGCATTGGACCATTAATCAGTCATAACTCTAGAAGCTGCCCCATGACTGCATGAGGCTTTGAGAGGACATCCAGACACAAACCACTACAGAGACATACAAATGGTTGATACCTATGTGGAAAGGTAATAAGTATTCCTAATCATCAAAGAAAGATGAACTGAACCATGATGGATACCAGCTCACACTTGTTGGGGACATTATCATTTAAAAAAAGAAAAGCAAGAATAATAATTGAGTTTTTAAAAATGTTTTATTAGTAGATGCTGACCACACTGAGGAGTTGTTACATGTGTATAACACATCAGAGTTAATTCTTCGTATTACCTGAGGATTCAGAGAAGTGGAAACCTTTGTACATTGTCGGTGGGAACACGAAGTGGTGCAACAACTGGGGCAAACAGTGCAGAGGCTCATGGAAACTAACACTGAGCCATTAGAATCCGCTGCTCTAACGAGGATATCAGAATTGGGAGGAGAAGATGCACTCTCGCAGCTGCACCTCTGTTCACAGCAGAGAAGATACAGAAGCAACCAAGGCCCATCTGTGAATGTCCAGATGAAGTCATGGTGTTTATACACAGTGGAGTTTGTAACTCACTCTAAAAACAGGGAAAGCCTGAGGTTTGTGACAGCATAGATATAGTTAATAAACTATAATAAAGGGATAAACGCTAAGTACAGAAAGGTACACTTTCATTCATCCAAAGAGTCTAAAGTAGCCCAACTCTCAGAAGCAAAAGTAGAATGGTGTGCTAAAGGCTGGTGTGGGTGAAAACCAAAATCCTGTTTAATGGATATAAATTTCAGTCCTGCAAGAAAAAATTTAGATATCTGCTATACAATATTGTACTCATAGATAATATTGTATCATACCATTAAAATTTTGCTAAGTGCGGATTTGTGCTATAAGATTTTTCAAACCAGTAAAAATACTAAACTAGGAAGTATATTTCTTGATACAACATAGATTAAATATCTATAGTTAATCTATATTAAAAGAATTACATTTTTTTATAAAATGTAGATTAACTATCTTAGCAATCAGAAAGCACTATTTGATAAAGAACACTACATAGCCACATTGGTACAGGCTCTAAAGTTCTACTTCATAAGAAATTCAGAATCTTAATTATATTATTAAAAATAAATGAGACAGCATTAATAAGTTTAGGCTCTGTCACAAAAAACAGAAACATAAAAGCAAAATAAGAATAGATAACTTGGGATTTTTCAATAGAAAAGAGACAAAGATAAAAAAGGAAAATCAAGCAGTCTCAGGAATGAAAAAGAAGATATTAAATATGCAAAATAGTACAAGGAAAATAAAAGTTTAATATGATGAGTTAAGTGAAATAGAAAAATTCTTAGAAAAAGGCAGCTTACCAAAATTGAATCAGAAAAAAATAGAGAACCTGCATTGTCTACTAAGACAATGCTGAACTTCCTACAGTTCAGCATTGGGCTGGCTTGGCTGTCCTTTGTCCTTACAGCACTGGCTCTGCTGACCTATTAGAGAGTTCTCTTAAACATGCAGAGAACAATTTTCTTCCCACACATTTGCTTCTAAGAAGTAGGTGTGAGAGTATTTTCCTATTCATTTTGTGAGGCTATCACAACAAAAGCAAGGGGAAGTATAGAGTTCTCCTCCCTCACGGATGCAATTGCAAAACTAATACCGTAAGAAAATCTTATTGGATAAAGGAAAGTGTTTTTCATGCTCAATATTGAATTGAAAAGAGATCAGTGAAGGAGACCTGTGCAGAGTGGTGGAAAGGACTACTTCTGTGGCATGGTAGAGATGATTCCGGACTAGAATTAATGAGTCCAAGGAACCCAATCCACTATGCATGTTGAAACATGGCTGGCACGATGTGCGGCAGTGATGCGGCGCTGCCTTACAGTGACGGTAACCACACTGCTGCAGCCACCGATACAACTGAATGCTGGAAGGCTGGAAGGAGACGTACCAGCAGAGAATGTGGAGTCAAATGATGTCTTCGTGTTCTCTGCTCACACCGGCAGATCACGTGTCAGTGCTGCTCGATGAAGCCAGGGATAAAATACACATTCTTTTGAAGTACGTAAAATACAAATAACAGCAACAACAAAATATACTGCAGCCCATATATATGAACAAATTAAAAAGGCTAAAAATAACCACAGGGATGGTATAACTGAAATGTTTTCAACAAATACAGAATGAATATCCAGAGTGCATAAATGCTTTGATTCTGGTTCTAGAGACATCAGCACCACACAACAGAACATCTCCAGCTCATGCTAAGGAGACATGCATAAGAGAGTTCCATGCAATGCAGAATTCAGCTGCAAATTGTTCACATCAACCCAATGTCCAACACTGTTATGTAAGATGTATATATTGTACTGTACTCATCTCAGAATGCCATGTAGCATTTTGGTGAATGGATTAGATGTTATCAGTCAATATGAATAAATCTCAAAAGTATAATATTGAGCAATAAAAGCAAGCTTTTATTCATGCAAATTTGGAGTAAATATATAAAATTTGGGAGGGAATATTAACTGATAATCAATGTGCAGTTCTTACGCAGAAAGCAGAACAGACTTGAAGGACTATAAGCTTCAACTATATGCATAAAATTTTGTTTGCAAAAATATTTCAGAAGAAATATATGGAAATGTGCCAAGTATTGAAACAATCACTTACATGATTATATTCCATTATAATTATAACCATAGTTTCATTTATCATTTGCTTTTAATTTAAATGTCATAATTTTTTAATGGGGATAGAATGAGTATTGGCTAGTTTTCCTGTAGATGGATAAAAACTACCAAATATTCATGGTTTACTGGAGGGGAGGTTTATTTGCCTCATATTTCAGAGAGTCCCATCCATGGCAGGCTGGCTCCAAAGCGGTCACATCAAGGCAGGTGGGCATGGGAGAGTACAACTGCTCACCCCACGGGGGCTGGGAAGGAGGGCAGTTGGGAGGTGTTCCCAAGAGGAAGAGGCAAGAGCCAATGGAGTCCCACAGCCACACCCCCATGACCCACCACACACCCAGATGCGCACTTCCTCAACCTGCTAAGCATGCCAACCCAACCAAGTTGCCAGTTACAATTAAGAGTGACAGGATTTCAGACTTTTACATTCAAAAAATTGAATTGCTGAAGTTTTGGAAACTTAGTTTTCCCAAAACTATGCAGTTCCCAATTTGTGGCATCCTGACCCAAAGAGACTGACAACCTACTATGGCAATGGATGATGATATGGAGGTTGTAGTGGATTGATAACTGGTGGTCAACTTGTAACTCCAACAGAACTGAGTAAGCATGGTGCTGAGTGTGGGAGGCCCACTGGGGATTGTTGCCAGCAGCATATGACGTAGAACTGGAGAAGGAGAAAGAGGCTGTTGGGAGCTGGTAGAAGCTGTGGGGAGCTCTTGGTTGTTTTGGAGGAGCTCGTCATGCTGGCTTTCCTGATGAACTCAGGTATATTCATCCTCCAAGGAGCTTGGCACCTTGCTGGTATTGAGAATAACCTTTTGTTCACTTTGGGAAGCTCTTGTCCTCACCTTGAGCATCGCTTCCTGGCTCCAGAGGGGAAGGTGGTGCACTGCCAGTCTCCTGAAGAACCTTGCTGTGTTGGGTTCCCTGATGGGAACTTGGCCATCTTGATCATTGGAGGAGCTCAGGACCTCACTGTTACTGAGCATGGCTGTGGTACCTTTCAGAGGAGTTCTGGTTCTTCTGAGCATTGCTTCCTAGCTCCAGCAGGTCTCTCAGCCTGGTGGTACAGATCTTTCATGCTGCTGGCACAGACTTCCTAGATTCCACCCCTGATCTTTGCCCATACTTGTGTGGGATATTGTCGTGGGATCCAGGCCTTTGGCTAGATTCCGGGTCTGTGGTGTGAGGGCGGATTTCCTGCACCCTCTTGTATATGATTCTTGGGTGACTATTATAAATAATCTTATGAAATATGTGTTCTCTATTATATTGTTCCCCTTGCAAAAGTAAGCCCAAAACCAACACAAAACTGGTACCAGGAGAATGGGAGTATTGTGTGATGTTACCTGGCCATGGGACTTAAGAACCTTTGGAATTAATTTGGAAATGTTTTGAGAGGCTGGCCAAAAAAGCAGCCGTTGTCTACTGCAGACTGTGTTGGAAACTCTGACTGGAGCCTGGAAAATCAGAGCACTGATGGGAATGCTGCCAATTAAGGTGAAGCTCAGGAGGCTTCACCTGAGAAGGACAGCACTGGCTGTGGGTCCCGGGCAGTACATTGTGCTTTGGCAGAAGACAGCCGAAGCAGCAAGAGCAAAAGGCAGGAGCGGTCACAAGCAGCCTCTCCCTCCCTTACACTGTATGCAAACTGTTCACCCCAGGGGGTGTAGCACTCACACCCATAATCCCAGCACTGGACTATGGATCAATCAAAACTCTAGAATGGAAGCCCGCCCATGACTGCTTGAGGATTTGGGGGACACACAGACACAAACCATAACACATGTTTCAGTTTTAGAGATGAAAGAAATCAGCATTCAGGCCTCAAAAAGCTGCTGGAAGTTCAATACAGAAAAGTCAGTTGAACAGTCGCAGGGAAGTGAGATCTGAGTTCTAAGCACAAACTATGCATTGCCATTCAGATTGCTGCATAAGCCACAATACACACAGATCTAATGTGTGCTTTCATAGGAATTTTCCATAGTGTAAAGGACTTGTAAATCTCTAGAAATCACAAATGCATAATTATCAATTAGAATGTATTGAACTGATTTGTGAAATTGTTACAAAGGACATGTCCTCATTCACATCTGTAATATTTGCTGCATTGCTAACATGGTGTGCCAGGCATCACAGCCTCAATGCAAAAATGATAAGTAATTTAAAAGACTTCATTATCTATTTAGAGTATATATATATATATATATATATATATATATATGCTAAAATAAGACTGCAATACAGTAGTTATAAAGGAAAAAAGTATACCAAAAATTTCTATGAGATAAACAGCCCCATATAATGGTGGCAGGAAGATACTCTAAAATTTTTACAAAGCAATGCTTTTGAGATAGTTCTTGAAGAATGATAGGGCTAAATTAAAAAAATTCCCTATGGGAGAAGAGAAAACCTTCACAAAACAAAGATATAAGAAAGATAGTTTAGGAGTTGATTTTGTTTTTGTTTTTTGTCTTTCTGACTTTTTGAGACTGAGTCTCACTATGCAGTTCAGGCTGGCATTGAGCTCACTTTGTAGCCCAGGGTGGCCTCAAACTCACAATGATCCTCCTGCCTCAGCCTCCTGAGTGCTAGGATTACAGGTGTGCACCACCACACCTGGCTCTTCAGGACTTGTAAAGTATTGATATACGCAAATAATTTTGCAGTGAATAAGATCTGGATTAACAGGAGTTTTCTTGCTAAGCATTCCTTTGCTTCATGTTTGCATAAATAATGATCGTATACACTATTCTATGTTTCTTTTTGTAACAATGATTGGAGTCAATATATGACAGGTAATTTTTGACAGCCATTTGGATCCTTCCAGATGGAGGAAATTAAACCCAGAAGAAGAATATATTTAGATTTCCTGTGTAACCTCCTCTTGATGTCCGGTTTAATCACGACTTCGATAGGAAAATAAGTGATAAAAAAGTTTTGTGCCTTTGT
Organism: Dinomys branickii; assembly: GCA_004027595.1. NCBI lineage: Eukaryota > Metazoa > Chordata > Mammalia > Rodentia > Dinomyidae > Dinomys > Dinomys branickii. Next base: position 5,022 of record PVLD010022126.1, on the reverse strand, counting down.
GATTTCTATTCAATTGTTTTCCAGTGGTTACACGTGCATTAAATTATTTTATTAGCTACTTTCTATAAGGAGAAGAATCCAAAACAAAAGCAAGGCTTTTCTTAAAAGTTCTGTGTCCATATGCAGATTTGAGGTGCAACACATTGATGACAACCTTGTGCACATCATCTATCATGAGGGAACATTTTGCCTGATCATGGATGTTAAGTTCAGCTCTAAGTATAACAATAAAATAAGATATTTAATGTATTTCTTGAATGCAGAACTCTTCATCAACAAAGCAGTTCATTAGCAAATGTCAGCTCTTGTCTCTCCTTTATCTTTGACAGGCTTTCTGACAGAATTCAGAATATTAGAAGAGCAGATATGCTTTCCATGACTGTATCATAAGAAGAGAAGGAAGGGGCAATTCAAGTTTCATGTTTTAAATAAGGCAACTCCACTTACAAGCATAAGTGAGGAGATTTAAAAGACCCTCAGTGTTATCTAGTCAAATATTCTTGTTTTACACATGAGAAAAGTAAAGTTCAAAGCTTTACATGACTAAATCATCACAAACTTACAGTCTAGTGCTGCTTCAACTGCACAAATCTACTGCAACATTTGGGTATAAAATACTTCTCATAATTTAAAATAGCACTACATGAAAATGTACACCCTAATTTGAAATATGAAGTAAGCACACAAACGTACTTGAAACTCATCACATTAAATCACCCAACAAGGAAGCAAATTTTATCCATCAGTCAGTCCTTGGAGGCTGTCAAGACTGTCTCACTGTGCAGTAACAAATTATTACTAAATTTATCTTCGGATAAATCATTACATAGCCCTTTTCTGAGTTAGACAGTTTGTAGTGTGTTTTCTATTATTAAATAAGGAAAGGAAGGCAGGGAATTTGAATAATTGTCCAGGATCAAGTAAATTGGAAATAATAAAACCAGAATTACAAACCATACAGTGCTTTAATCTCTGAGCTTCAGGAACAGAAACTCTGAAATGGCTTCCTGCTCATGAAACAGACCTCAGCATTTGTGCTGACTGTTGCTGCCTGACCCTTGCCAGTCCTGCCTTTTCTCTGCTATCTCATTGCCAGAGCCTAGGCAATTGAATGATACCAGGTAATTCTTCTGTGATCATCCTCCTACCTAGAACTTCTGGAGGCTTAGGATGTTAGAAGGTCAGAATGAGTTTCCAAATACCTAAATCCCCCATGTCATTCGGCCAAAAAGACCATAAAATAGAGTTGGGATTCACCCCAGCTTCTTCTGTCTCTTTGTCTCTTATAATATGTACAAAATGAGTAAGAGTCTTAGAGGACATGGCAATGCCTCAAAATATATTTTAAGTTTTCTTAAAATAAAATAGCAAAACTTGCTGACCTTGAATTAAGCAATGATTTGATGTTCTCTACCAAATCAGAATTTTTTTTATAAAAAATTGATGTTTGAATTCATTGAAAGTACAAAGCTCTGTGTTTTACAGGACATTTCCAAGAAAATGAAAAGATAGGCTGGAAAGTGTAGAAGACACTGGAGTTTCTGCATCTGTAAAGTGACCTGTTTATAGAACACATAAGGAAGTGTTATAATGAAATAATGAGAAAGTACTTCAATTAAAATGGACAAAATACCTAAAAGCCCAAAATTGTATGAATGGGTTTTATTACTTATTAGGAAAGTTCAATAAACACCACAATGATAATCCACTGTTCAGGCCCCGGGGTGACCATCAGAAAAAAGATACACAACAGGAATATTGGAGAGGCAGAGGTGAAGTAGCTTCTTGTACACCACATGTGGAAATATAAAGTACCAACCTCTGAAAACTAGCAATTCTACAAAATATTAAAGAAAATTAGCAAATGACCCATGCATTCATCTCCTGTGAATTTCTTTCCAAAAGGAATAAAAAAATATGTTCATATTAAAAAGCACTTACATATCTTTATAGTAGCATTATTCACAAGAGCCCCAAAATGGAAACACTTCAGGTGGCCACGAGCTGACGAACACATAAGCAAACTGTGTTACAACTGTATCGTTTCAGTTAATTGGCTGTTATTTGGCTGGGCACTGGTGCCCACTTTTTTAGTCAGATACTAGTCTAGATTTGGTGACATAAGACATTTGGTAGATGTGATTAATATTGCAAGTAGTTGATTTTAAGTAAAGCAGACTACTTTCCTTAATTTGGTGGACCTGAGCTGCTGAGTTGTAGGCTCTCACCACATAAACAGAGGCAGAATGCCAGAAAAAAGGAGAACTATGTCTTAAAATACAGCGTAGAGACCCTCCCCGGGTTTCCGGTGTATGCACAACATCCCGATAAACGTGATAGATACTGGGGCGCTGTTGTTTCCGTTGCTCAGAAGGACGCCTACTAATACACCTACCCAGAACATTGTTGCAGTATAAGGAAATGAGGTATTGATAAATCTTACAATGTGGGCACATGCTGAAAACATGCTAAGTAAAAGCAGCCAGCCCGTAAAATTACCTCCCGTAATACTTAAGATTTAAAGTGAGGAAGGCAAAGATACTTACTTTGAAGTGAAATTTCCATATTACACTTGGAATGTTAATATCGATAGAGTATGATATGTCATTCGCATGTGTATATAGATATATATATATATACACACATATCCATATGATAATTCCCAGAGCAAGCACCGTAAAATTATTGTGAAAATGCTCAAAAATACTACAGTTACATTGAAAAAGATCTAAAAAATATTTAAAACTCAACATGAAGGCAGGAAAAAAGAAACAGAGAAGTAAACACTAAAGGAAATAAGAAAAAGCAAAACACAAAGTGGCAGAAGTAGGAGCTGACACATCAATCTAATGCAGTCTTGGCTGCATGAGAATTCCCATCCCCCCTCACCGTGTGCTGGTCGGGAGAGTAACTTGGAGTCTAGGCACTGCAGAGCAACTGCAACACTGGTGTCCAAGCATTCTGGGGAGCAGAAGGCCCTTGCCACTTGTTTCTTTTATCTAAGAGTTGAGTCAGTGGCTTACACTCTACTGAGTCGAAGTCACACCAGACCACTCAAGGTGCACACACGGTCAGTGAGACAACAAAGTTGTCAGTGCTGTGCATCACCAGACCCACTACACAGCCAACTGTCCACCATGCGAAATGAGCACCCCTGGCTGAAGATAGAGACTGGAAGCCCGTTGCTGGCATGTATACTTCAGTCAAACGGCCTGCTTTTGGTCATGTCCTGAGGGGGGGAAAAGACCAGCCTGTTATTTCATGCCCAAGAAAACCATGTCACTGCTGCACAAACACCAGTCGCTGAGTCTACTGAAACGTGTGTTAGGATTATACTCTGATGTTGATGAGAGCTGAACATCCTCTGGAGAGACTGCACTGCTGCATCTACCCAGAAACAGTCATGCACCACATGTAAACAGTAACCCCTCGAGCCACATATAAGGAAAGGTCTTTCCCAAAGAAAAGCTACAGCATTCAACTGGACCAGGTGCTTGTACCACCACATGCAGAATGCTAATGTAGGGGCAAAAGACATGTGAAAAGCAAGGACATATCACACTTCCAAAGGAACATTATAAATTCCTCAGTAACAGGCCCACAGCTGACTATTTCTAGCAACAGAAATTTATGAAATGCTAGAAACAGAATTCCAAAAAATGATCTTAAGGAAACTTAAGGAGATTAAAAAAAGAATGCAGATACGTAATTCAGTGATAAAGGGAAACAGAACTCATCATCTAAATGTGAAATTTACCAAAGAAAGGTATTTTTAGAAAGTCAGTGAATATCCTGAAACTGAAGAATGCAGTCAATGAAATAAAAATACAACTGAGGGCTCAACAATGAGCAGGAAGAATAATTCCTGAGCTGGAAAGCAAGTGTTTTAAAATAACTTTCAGAGAAAAAATAAAGCAAAAATTAAAAAGAGAGAAAAAAGGAAAAGACTGGGACCTATGTTACACTTTAAAGTGAACAAACGTTCACCAAACAAGAATTCCAGGGAAAAAAAAGTTAAAGAAAAGAACACATGTGATGAAACAGTAACTGAATACTTCCTAAGTTTTTGGGGAGTGGTAGATATCCAGATTCACAATCTCAACAGATCCTCAATAGATCAACTCAGAAAGATGCCCTGCCAAGTATACCATAATCAAAGCATCTAATACAGTAGATAAAGAGACAGTGCTAAAATCAGCAAGAGAAAACTATCAGGCCTCATAAAAAGGAATGCTGTCCTTCATGGGCAGGAGACTGCTCAGCAGAAATCTTCCAGGTGATGCAAAACTGAGGATATATTCATAGTATGAAAAGAAAAAAGAAAAAAAATTCAAGAACATTCTATCCAGTAAAGTTTTCCCACATAAATGATGAAAAAATAAAATTATTTACACGCAAGAACATATGTCTTGGTTACTTTTCTCTCGTTGCTGAGACAAAATATCCAACGCCCCAAATGAAGGAAGGAAAGGTTTATTTAGCTTACAGTTGTGGAGGTTTCAGTCCATACTTGGCTGCTTCAGAGGCAGAGTGGCACATGGCAGAGAGCAAACTGTTTGGGGCAGCAGAGCACAGCAAAAACAACCAGAGCAAAAGGGAAGAATGGCTGCAAGCAGCCTCCTTTTCTCCCTACATTGTAAACAACCTACCCCCACCCAGGGGTCGTGAACCTCTCACACAATCTCCATGCCCTCCTCTTCCACAGGCTCAGGATGTTTATAAAGGAAGCACCCCAGCTTCCTGCTGAATCACTCAGCCAAACCTCTAGACTCCCCAAGTTGACACAATGTATCAACCATAACATTCCACCCCTTGTCAACTTGGCAACCAGACACATTTCTTTAAACCAGTTTCCAGATACAAAGACATGCTTACATTAGAGCCATAACATTTTGCCCCCATACAAATGAAAGTTAAACACAACATTTAAAGGCACAAAATAAACATTACCATTCCAAAAGGCACCAATGATGGAATATAGAGCATTGGGACCAAAGTAAGTCCAAAATCCAACAGGGCTAA
>PVLD010022125.1:0-29932 GCA_004027595.1 Dinomys branickii | reverse complement strand
GTGGCATTTTTATACAATGGAATATTATTCAGCTATAAAGAAAGACAATTTTGGGAACTTTGTAGGCAAGTGGACAAAACTGGAGTCCATACTCATAAGTGAAATAAATCAGCGAGACATGTGCAGGCAACGTATTATATCACTGGTGTAAGAACCCGAGGGTGGGAATATAAACTAAAAGTCATGAAGGAAATCTGTTGATTTTTAATTCTGAAGAGAAGTGCTGATGACATAGGACAGCCATGAGGAACCTTTTAGAGCTTTCAGTGATAACAAACAGCCCTCAGGGGCATGCATGCTGTAGTCGCCACTCCCCGCTACTGACGTAGGATTATGCTCCTTCAGTCTTTGAGCGTAGGAAGGGACTAGAACTCCTGATATACACATTTGGGACCTACTTAATGTAAGATCTTAAAGATGTATGACATGTATATAGGAAAGTTTGCAGCTAGGTGAATTTTTACAAAATAAACGTGTTCACGTGATTAGGACCCAGCCCAAGAAATTTAGTAGCACCAGAATTCTATCTCTCAAGTTCCTTGTAGAACATTAAAAAAATATATTTTAAAGAGAAAAAATAAAACTAAGTTTCACAACAAGATAATAGGAGGGTAATGATGGTTAATATATTGTTATCTTTAAATTAGTTAGAATACAAGTTGTAGGCATTTAATTGTCCAAATATTAGCACAAACCTTTCTTTTCAGTGAACTAAGAGAAATTAGTAGTATAACTGTCTTAACTATCTTTATATATATATATTTTTTTCTTTTCCCTTCTTTTCTCCATTCCCCTATCCCTGTTTCTTTTCCTTTTGAAGTTTCTTCCCATTTTACAATACTTATTGTACATTTTGGATCTTACTCTTTTACCTTCTCACACTAGGGAGACAATACAATGTGCTTCTGGTTTATTTCACTTACAAGCATGGTCTTGAGTTGCACCCACTTGTAAAAGTTTCCAGTTTATCCTTCTTTATGGCTGAGTGGTAGTCCATTATTAAAAGAGACCACATCTTTTTTATCCATTTCCCAGTTGATGGGCGTTTGGGTTGTTTCTAAGGTCTAACTATTACAAATTGTGCTTCTATAATGTTTATGTGCCATTACTGTGGTACGATGTTTTTAATTCTTCTGGGAAGATAGCCAGAAGGGGACTAGCTTGGTCAAATGGGACCTCCAGTTCTAGTTTTTTGAGGATTCTCCACATGGGTTGCACCAGTCTGTACTCCCACCAACAGTGGAGAAGGATTCCTTTTTCTCCACAACCAGTTTAGCATTTGATATTGGTTGATTTCTTGATAATAGCCATTCTTTCCAGGTTGACATGGAATCTCAGTGTTGTTTTAATTTGCATCTCTCGAATAATGTTAAACATTTTTTCATATATTTGTTTCCTGTTTGTATTTCTTCATTTGAGAAGTATGTATTCATCTCAGATTCTCTCGAATAATGTTAAACATTTTTTCATATATTTGTTTCCTGTTTGTATTTCTTCATCTGAGAAGTATGTATTCATCTCAGATGCTCAGTTTTTGATTGGGTCTTTAAATTTGGGAGGTCTGATTTCTTTGAGTTTTTTATATGTTCTCAGTAGTAATCCATCCTGTGTCTAAAGAACATCTGACAAACATTTTTTTTCCATATTGTGGGTTGTCTCTTCACTCTGTTAGTGGTTCCTTTTGCTGTGCAAAAGCTTTTTATTGAGATGAGATCCCATTCGTTGTGATAGTCCCATTCTTTGTGATAGTTCCTGAGCATTCATAGTCTTTGCCTACACCATTGTCAAGAATTTTACCTATTCTGTCTTCCAGCAGATTTAATGTTTCTATTTTAATATTTAGATCTTCGCTCCATTTTGAATTTAGTGCATGGTGAAGTATGTGGGTCCAGTTTTAATCTTTGGCATGTGCAAAGCTGGTTTTTCCAGCACCATTTATTAAAGAGGCTATCTTCCAGGGAATTTGTTTGGCAACTTTGTGAAAGATAAGGTGCCTAGCCCGGCATGGTGATGTACTTCTGTAATCCCAGCACTTGGGAGGCTAAGGCAGGAGGATCATTGTGAGTTTGAGACCAGCATGGGCTACAAAGTGAGTTCAAGGCCAGCATGAACTGCATAGTGAGACCTTGTCTCCAAAAGACAAAACAAAAAACTCCAGCTTTTTCTGTATCTAATGAGATGATCATATGATTTTTGTCCTTGGCTGGTGTATTACATTTATTGATTTACATATGTTGAACCATTCCTGCATCCCTGGGATGAATGTTGCATGGTCATGGTGTATAGTCTTCCTCATGATTTGCTGATTCTGTTTGCCAGTATCTTATTGAGGATTTTTGCATCTGTTTTTATTATGGAGATTGGCCTGTAATTATCTTTTTTAGTTGAGTCCTTCTCTAGTTTTGGTATGAGGGTAATGCCTGCTTCCAGGAATGAATTTGAGAGTATTGCTTCCCTTTCAGTTTCATTAAAGAGTTTGAGAAGCAGTGGTGTTAGATCTTCTCTAAACTTCTTGGAGAATTTAGCGGTGAATCTGTCAGGACCTGGGCTTTTCTTTGTTGGTAGGTTGTTAATTACATCTTCAATTTCATTGATTGATATTAGCTTATTTAGGATTTTTATATTTTCTTGATTTAACTTTGCTAATTCACATGTATCTAGGAATCTGTCTATTTCTTCTGCATTTTGATTCTTATTAGAATATAGGCAGAAGACTTTTGTCTGCTTTTGAATTCTGTATAAATGGAATCATTTAGTACATATTCTTTGAATTTCCTTTGCTCACTGTCATTTGTGAGATTAATCCATGTTATGTTGTTTTTTCTCGTGCTATATTCTGTTGTGTGAACACCGCCACCATTTATTCTATTCTTTTTTTTTTGTCTTTTTGAGACAGGGTCTCACTATGCATTTCAGGCTGGTCTTGAGCTCATTTTGTAGCCCAGGCTGGCCTTGAATCCCCAAGGATCCTCCTGTCTCAGCCTCCCAAGTGCTGGGATTACAGGCTTGCGCTACCATGCCAGGCTTCTTCTTTTTTGGAGGGAGGGGGGTTTAATTGAAATGATGTTGGCTGGGCGTGGTGGTGCACACCTGTAATCTCAGCAGTAAAGAGGCGAGGCAGGAAAATCACTGCAAGTTTGAGACCAGCCTGGGCTATAAGCGTAGTGAGACCCTGTCTCAAAAAGACTACCAAAAAAAAAAAAAAAAAAAAAAGAGTGTCTTGCATTGAAATTCAGGCTGTCCCTGAATGCATTACATAGCCCAAGGTAGACTCGAACTCATGATGATCTTCCTGCCTTAGCCTCCCAGATGCTGGGGTTACAGGTGTGCACCATCACACCCAACTTGTTCTTTTTTCTATTGGGCTGTTTGCTTTTGTCACATTGATTTGTAATTTTTTCATATGTGCTAGTGTTTTTATTATATAAGGTTCTTTTAGAGAAGTCCAGTTTGTCAAATGGTTAGTTTTTTTTTTTTTTGAGGCAGGGTCTTTTTTTGCAGTGGAGGCTACCCTTGAAATCAATGTGCCACTCAGGCTGGCCTTGAACTCAGCAATCTTGGAGTGCTGGGATTACAGGAGTGTGCCACCATGCCTGGTTTGTAGTTTTTAATTTAATTTAATTTATTTTTTTAAAGACAGGGTCTCACTTTGTAGTTCGGGCTGCTCTGAACTTACTGCGTAGCCTAGTCTGGCCTTGAGCTCGTGCTGACCCTCTTGCTTCAGCTTCTGGTGTGCTGGGGTAGCGGTATTGCTGGGATTACAGGAATGTGTCACTGTGCCTGGGCATAGCTATTTTGTTTTGTTTTTAAAATGACATCTCTACTTAGATGAAGTTACTTTCCTTTTTTATTCTGTAGGAGCTTTGCCTTCTACCTTTCATAATTAGGTATCTGATTCATCTCACTAGCATTACAATTATAAAAGTTAACATATATGTAGAAAATACATATAGATAAGTGTACAATGTGGTGAATATTCATACTTAATATAATCTAAGCAACCAGTCCTGAGATTAAGAAATAGAACATTTTTAGAATCTCAGAGGGACACATTACATTTTAATGTTTTCTGAAAATAGTCTGAAATTGGTCTGTTTTATAAGTGAATAATAGTTAATGTGGAGGCTTGCTTTTTCTTCTTGGAAAATGGATCTTATAATTGCTGGTGTCATGAAATTGAGGATTTGTCAAAGTCTAATGATTTCAACGAACATTTTTGCAATGTTTTTATGATCTTTATCTCTCTTTTTCTCGTTTGTTTTTTGTCTTTTTTTTGGTACAGGAACTCGAACTCAGGACCTTGTGCTTGCCAGGCAGGCCCTTATGCCACTGAGCTATATCCCTAGCCCTGTTTTTTGTGTTTTTGAGACAGGTTTTCACTATGCAGTTCAGGCTGCTGACCTCGTCACTTTGTACTCTGGCCTGGAACTTGCAGCAGTTCTTTTGCCTCAGCTTCCAAAGTGCTGGGATTAAATGCATGTGCCAGCACACCTGGCTAAAGGGAATTCTTTTAGGTTATTGAATATAGTTTTCTGTATGCTAATTTTTCTTTACATTTTGTCCTGTTATTTTACCTTGGAGAAAGGCAAGAAGGAAAAGACAGAATCATTAGACAAACTGTGATGCTGTTTGGTTCCTTGTTCTTGGTTCCTAGTTCTCACTTCCCTCCTTGTCCTTTGCATACAATCTATAGTCAGGAATCAGGTCCTTCATGCCTCCAACAAGTGGTATTTATGGTCTGCTTTTAGAGTTTCGTCCATTTGAAGATGAAAATGACAAAAAAAAGTCTCATTAAATGTATTATGCAAGTACATTTTATAAGCGTGTGTATAAGAATCATGGTGAACCTGTTGGAATTTTCAGTGATACAAACAGCTGCAGCACACGTGCCATAGGTTCACACTGCTGGTGTATAATCTCTGTCCTCAAAAGGATGTTCCAATGTTCGTGTCACCACCATTACGGAGGTGGAAATAGTGACTCCAGTGACTTGTTTAAGGTATGACAAGTAAGTGGAAGAGCCAGTCTGACTCTATAACTAGATTTTAGTATTATCGGCAGGAAAGTATAGTGACTCTGATTTTTTTTTTTTTTTTTTTTTTTTTTGCTACCGGGAATTGAACTCAGGACCTTGTGCTTGCCAGACAGGCATTTGTGCCACTGAGCTATATGCCCAGCCAGGAACATATAGTGAGATGCTGCCCCAAACACAGAACTTTTTTCAGTCTCATTTCAGATTTATCCCGAAACTACATTGTGAATGTTTAACTTATATTTGTATATGTCATTTATTGCCTATAAAGCATTTTATCATATAGTTTTGACTTTTATAATTCCATGATTAGGTGTAGAATAGTAAAACAGATAGGTTTTTGATATACCCCTATCCTCCCTTTTATAGAGGAGAACCTAAGACTTGGGGGAGGTTCATTGCCTCAAGCATAGTACTAGTAAATGTGAGAGCTAAGATTTAAATTTAGGACTTGTAGCTAAAGCAAGAATAAAGAGAAGAAGATTTTTTTGTAGCGCTTGGGTTTGAATACAGTTTTCACACTGAGCTACATCCCCAGCCCTTTTTTATTTTGAGACAGAGTCTTGATAAGTCACTCAGACTAGGCTCAAATTTGGAATCCTCCTGCCTCAGTCTCTCAGAGTGCTGGGATTACAAGTGTGTGTCACCCCACCCAGCAAGAGGAAGAAGTTTGATCTGTGTGGAATCAGTAAGCATCTTTAGAATTATCAAGTAAATGTCTTGGATTATAAAATAAAAAAAAGCATAACTACAACATAAGTACTGAATTGTATTCATGTAATAGAGGAGTGTTACTCTTTTTACTTACAAATAAATTGGCATGTTTTACTTAGGCTAGTCTTAGATTTTGAATTGGACCTAACAAACTTGGTACTTCTGAAGAGGCTTTATTTAACATGTAGGGATTCAATAATGAACAAATTGACTTTTACTTTGTGAAGTGTACTGCTTTAGGAACTAGAGGTGTATAGCAGGGACTGAAACAGACAACATTCTCAGGGGACAATGTTCTAATTGGGGAGACAGACAATAAATGAAGTAAGTAGATAAAATATAGTGTATATGCTAGATGGAGAAATGCGCCATGGAGAGTAACGGCAGGGCTGGCATACAGGGGATGGTAAGGGCTGGGTGTGGAGGTTGCAATATTAAATACCATGGAAAGGGAAAGGTTCACTAGCTGATCTTGAGTGAAGACTTGAACTGGGTGAAAGAGTGAAAAGTCCTGCAGATTGTCTGGGAATGGACAGTTTTGGGCAAGGGGGTGTAGCAAGTTCATAGATTGTGAGGGTAGGAGGGACATGGAATGTTTGAGGAGCCTCAAGGAGATGAGACTGTTGCAACTAGAATGAGGAGCGTGATGAGTTAGGTGGCTGGAGGGGGGGTGCAGAGGGGCTGTGGTCAAATGTGAGTCTTAACCGCTGAAGGGCCTTTCACTTGGGGGACATGGCCATTGGAAGGTTAAGTGGGTGATCATATCTAACTTAGATTTTACAGTCACTTGCTGTTGTGTGAAGAGTAGACTAAGTTTGGGAAGTGGTGAAGGCAGTGCCAAATATAAAACCAGGGAGACAGCTAGGAGGGAAGTGGTCTGAGTGACAGGTGGTGGTGATACCAGTGGGGATGGGAGAAGTGGCTTCTGGGTAGATTTTGAAGGTAGAGCTGAGAGAGTCTGCTGACATACTTGAATGGGTATGAGAGAAAGACAGGAGTCACAGATACCTCTAAAATTGTCCCTGAGCAATCATAGCAATGGAGTTGCAGTTATCTGAAATAGGACAGACTTAAAGAGGCACAAATTTAGAGGGGGAAAGTTAGGAACTTAATTTTGGTTTATTAAGGTTGAAATGTTTACTACACAATTCAGTGGCTATTTGAGTCGAGTTTAGGAGAAAGATCTAGAATAGGTAAAATTGAGAGTTACCATTATGTAGGTGATAAAGCCATGTGTTTGGGTGAAATCACTGTGGGAGTGAGAATAGTTAGATAAAAAGACATTTAATGACTGAGGGTTAGCATATTTCTCATATGAAGAGGTTGGGGAACTAAAGGAGATACTGTAAAGAGAAAGATTAAGTATCTCGTAAGGAGGAGAATGAAATGTCTTGGGAGCCACTTGAAAAAAATGATTTAAGGCATTTTAAAACAATTCATGTAATTTTGAGCATTTTTTTGAGAAATATGTGTTAATTTGATCTAAGTGATGGGGTCTTAGCCATTTTCTTCCCTTTTTCCCCTCCCCTGCCCCCTTTTTTTGAGACAGGATCTTGCTGTGTAGTCCTGGATAGGCTGGGTTCAAATTTGGTATTCTTTTGGCTTCAGCCTCTAGAGTGCTGGGATTATAGTTGTGTGCCATAATATCTGGCTTTGGCCATTTCTTCTGTCACTGCCAGAACTTCTTACTGATTGCTACTTGCCTGCCTGCCTGCCTGCCTGCCTGCCTCCCTCCTTCCCTCCTTCCCTCCCTCTCTTCCTCCCTTCCTCCCTCCCTTCCTTCCTTCGTCTCTTTTTTTTCTTTTTTTGAGGCAGGGTCTCGCTGCGTAGTTTAGGCTGGCCTTGAACTCATTTATTTAGCCTTGGCTAACCTTGAACTTGCAGTGATCCTCCTGCCTCAGCCTTCCGAATGCTGGGATTACAAGCATGTGCCACCATGTCTGGCATATGTTTTCTTTAGTTGTATGCTGGAATGCTCTGTAAATATTTAAGTTGGATTATTGTATTTAAATCTATGTACCTGTTGATTTTCATTTTATTGTTTGTATCAGTTTCTAAGAGCAGTATTGAAATATAAAATTTTTTTTTCTTTTTTTTTTTTTGTCTTTTTGGGACAGGATTTTGCTATGCAGTTCAGGTTGGCCTTGAACTTACTTTATAGCCCAGGCTAGCTTTGAACTCGCAGCAGTCTTCCTGCCTCAGCCTCCTGAACTCTAGGATTACAGGCATGTTCCATCATGGCCAGCTATTTCATGTATTTTGATTCTCTCATTATTTGGTATACGTATTTTTTTTTTTAATTTTAAAAGTAAAAGAACAAAAACATTAGTAAACACACAAAGTGGCACAAGAACAGTACAAAAACTGAATTACAGATAAGGTGGCAGGGGATTAACAATGGTTGTTGTATTACACATTGATAACTTCAAAGTGTGTTCAGGATGATGCAAATAGACATACAAGGTTGATTAAACAACTAATCATTGATGGTTCCTTAGATTAAAGTGACATGAGACAATAGTGCAACCATGTTAGCCATCCTGCATATATATATACATACTTACATAGCTATCTGGTATACATATTTGGAGTTAAGTCCACCCCCCCCCTTTTTTTTTGAGACAGGGCCTAACCGTATAACCCAAACTGGCTTTAAACTTGCTATCCCCTGCCTCAGCCTCCTCAGTACTAGGTTTACACTTATGTACCACAACATCTGGCTAAATTAGATATTGATGCATTGACTATTATTATGCATATTTTTTTTCTCTCTCTTTTTTTTTTAAACAATACTGGGAGTTGAACCAAAGGCCTTCATATTAAGCTATATCCCAGCCTTCTAAAATTTTTTTTTACTTTGAGAGAGTTCATTGATTCCCTGAGTTGCCCAGGCTGGGCTCAAATTTGGAAGGCTTCTCAGCTTCCCAGAGTGCTGGGATGTATGTCACCCTGCCCAGCAGTGTATGTCTCTCTGTATACCTGATAATATTTCTTGTTTGGAGGTGTTTCTTGTGTTCATTAAGCAAACACAGCCTTCTCATGATTGGTTTTCCATGGTGTGTGTTTTTATGACTGCATCAGGCAGGAGACACTAAAACTACACTCTCAGGTTTGGTGATTTGTCAGACCCAGGGAACTTGGAAGAGCTGTTATACGTACTTAAGGATACAATTTACCACAGAAAAAGGATGCAGATTAAAATGAACAAAAGGCAAATCACATATGGTGAAGCCCAGGTAAAACCAGCTAACAAGCATCTAGCAGCCTTTTGCTGTTGTAATTCAGTGGTTCAGTGACTAGTGTGAAGCATTGCCAACCAGGAAGTATACCTAGCTTTTAGAGTACCAGGAAAATAGACACAAGAATGTACTCACATTCTTAGCATAAACTGTCTGACAAGGCTATAGGTTTACACAGACTTAAAAAATCATTTAAAATTATATATAACAGAATTTACCAGCTTAACAATATTTAAGTGTATATTCTGTGACATTGAGTATATAGTCAGTGTTTGCAATTAATCATCTTAAGTTTTTCACTTTCCCCTAGCGTTTCATGTCCTCAAAACACTAACTCCCTTGTCTGCTCTCCCAGCCCCTGGCGACCACCATTGTACTTACAGTCCTTTTGTGTGTGGCTTCACTTATAATAGTATTTTCAAGGCTCATTCATGTTACAGGATATATCAGAATGTTATTTCTTTTCTGAGGATGAATAATATTGCATTTTATATGTGCACCATAGTCTGTTTAGTTATCCATTGGTAGACACTGGGATTGTTTTTATCTTTTGCTTATTGTGAACAATGCTGGTATAAATGGGTGGACAAGTGTGGTGAGCCTCATTCTTACTGTTTCAGAAATATATACCGAGATTGGAATTGTTGGGTTATATGGTGATCCTATATTTAACTTTTCCCCCTCCTCAGTGCTGAGGATTGAACCCAGAGTTTCACACTGAGCTACATCGCCAGCCCTTTAAATTTTGTGACAGGATAGGTTTTGCTAAGTTGCCTAGGCTGGGCTTCAGTGACTTTCCTACTCTGCCTCGTAGAGTGCCATGATAACAGTTGTGCACTGCACTCAGTTTGTGTTTGCCCTTTGCATGCTGCTCAGCTGGCCTCAGTAGCCACACCAGTTTGCATTCCTGTTACCAGTGAGCATTCAAGTTTCTGAATGCCCTTGGTGATGCTTGCTATTTTTTTCTTTTAAATAATAGCTATTGCCAGGCATGGTGGCACACACCTGTAATCCCAGCACTCTGGGAGGCTGAGGCAGGAGGATTGCTGTGAGTTCCAGACCAGCCTGGGCTACAAAGTGAGTTCAAGGCCAGTCTGAATTGCATAATGAAACTCTGTCTCCAAAAAGAAAAATTATCATGATGTGAAATTGTATCCTTGTGGTTTTTTTTTTTTGGTACTGGGAATTGAATTTAGGACCTTGTGCTTGCCAGGCAGGCACTTGTGCCACTGAGCTATATTCCTGGCCCTTCCTTGTGGTTTTGACTTGTACTTCTGTAATGACTAATAATGCTGAACAGCTGTTCATGTGCTTATTAACCATTTATATGTATATATATATATATATATATATTTTTTTTTTTTTTTTTTTTTTTTTTTTTTTGTCTTTTTGAGACAGGGTCTCACTACACAGTTTTAAGCTGGCCTTGAGCTTACTTTGTAGTCCGATCCTCCTGCCTCAGCCTCCTGAGTGCTGGGATTACAGGTTTGCTCCACCCCACCTGACTTTTTATATCATCTTTTCAGAAATGTCTGTTCAAGTACTTTGCCTTTCTTTGAGTTTTAAGCATTATATATTGTGAATATAGTATTAATTCCTTATCAGGCATATAATTTGCAAGTGTTTTTTATTATTGTATAGGTTCTTAACCCCTGTCACCCCTGCCCCCCCCCCAGGGGTGTTCTGCCAGTTAGCTACGACTGAAGCCCTTTTCCTTCTTTTTTGAGGTAGGAGCCCTTTAGGTTCTGTAGGGCGGCCTCAGACTCGCAACTCGTGCCTCAGACTCCTGCACGGTCACCGCACTTGGTGCTTTTCATGTGCTTGATGGTCTCTTTGGATCCACAAACGTGTATAATGTTGACGAAGACCAGTTTTGCTAATTTTCCTTTGTCACTTGTGATACTAGTCTTATATCTAAGAAGTCCTTGCTGAGTCTATCGAAATAAAAGATTTGCCTCTGTGTTTTCCTATAACAGTTTTATACTTTTAAATGTTCATTAAAGTAGGTGGTCTTTTTTGAGTTTTTTTTTTTAAGACAGGATATTGCTGTGGAGTCCAGGCTGGCCCTGAACTCACTATGTAGACCAGGCTGGCCTCAAACTCTGAGCAATCCTCCTGCCTCAGCCTCCTGGGATTATAGGCATGTGCCACCACACCTTGCTGAGTTAATTTTTGTATGTGGTGTTGGGGTTTAACTTCTTTCTTCTGTATGTGACTATCCACTAGTTTTAGCAATGTCTTTTTCTTATTATTTTGTTTTTGAGATGTGTCTTATTATGTTGCCTATGCTGGCTTTAAACCCAAGGGCTCAAGGGAGTGTCCTATCTTGTGTGAGGATACTGCAATATATTTTGAAAAAACTATTTCCCCATTGAATAGTTTTTGCACCCTTTTTGAAAATTAATTTACCATAGATATTTAGATTTATTTTGGACTCTAAATTCTACCCACTCATCTTATTGAGCTTGGCGAGTTATGTTGTCTGCCTGCTGTCTCCCTTTCCTTTTCCCTTTCCCCTTCCTTCCTTCCTTCCTTCCTTCCTTCCTTCCTTCCTTCCTTCCTTCCTTCCTTTCTTCCTTTCTTCCTTTCTTCCTTTCTTCCTTTCTCCCTCCCTCCCTCCCTCTCTCCCTCGGAATTGAACTCAGGTCCTTTGTACTGAGTTGCTCCTTGCTGTATTGCCCAAGGTGTCCTTCAAGTCATGATCCTCCCACTTCAACCTCTTGAGTAGCTTGGATTACAGGTGTATGCCACTGTGCCCAGCTTGGACTTTGTTCTGAAGACCTCATATAATTAGTGAAGAATTTCCACTCAAGAGGCTAGTGATAGTTTTAATGGTTTATGTCTCTTGAGCTCTAGGAATTATTTTTCCCCAGAAGTTTCCTTGTCTGCTTTTGTATAGTTTTACCTTATACATGTGCCAGGTTGACATTAAAGCAACCACTGAGGTGGATTACTTTGCAGATTTCTGCAATTTTTCCTTGTTATTTTCATTTTTTGGAGGCTAGAGATTGAATCTATGGCCTTTGCTAAAAGGCTACTCTGGGCTGGGGATATAGCTCAGTGGAATAAGCGCTTGCCTAGCAAGCGCAGGGTCCTGAGTTCGATCCCCAGTACCGCAAAAAAAAAAAAAGGCTACTCTGCCACTTGAATGTATGTTCCTCCTGCTTCAGCCTCCCAGAGATCTCAGATTACAGGCAAACATCACCACTCCTGATTTGTTTATTGGTTTTTTAAAGCATTCTTCTTGATGTGTGTACTAGCCAGTCCTATCGAGAGGGAAAAAATTAGAGATCTAAAATTAAATCCCAGCACTCGGGAGGCTGAGGCAGGAGGATCATTGCAAGTTTGAGACCAGTTGGGCTACAAAGTGAGCTCCAGGACAGCCTGAACTGTAGTGAGACCATGTCTCAAAAGGACCAAAAAAAAAGGGGTGGGGAGTAAAATTATCAATGAATGAAATGTCATGATTGAATTTTCATTAGAATTTTATAAATGAATTTTGTGAGAATTTACATTTTAAAAAGTTTCTCTTTTTCCAGGTATTTATCTCCTGTATTGCTTTTTACAGTATATATTTTTTCTATTAGATCTGAAGTTTATTCAGTGTATATGACAGCTTTATTCAGTTACATTGTATTTATAACATTTTCTAGTTGGTTATCAGTTTATCCAGGAATATAGTTATATCATTTGCATTCAGTAGTAATTTTACCTTCTTCCCAAATTTTAGGCCTCTAACTTTTTTCTCATCCAATGGTATTATCTAGTACACACTTTAAGAAAGATAGTTAATGATGGTGACAGTGAATTGTAGTGTCAGTGCCCACTGTGCATAATACAGGCTTCCAGGTTCAGATAAACGTTCCTGTGTGCCCCTTTCATTTAGAAGATATGTGTATTTTTCTGTAGTGTTTATTTCCTAGAGATGAAATAGTATGAGTGGAGTCTGGAATTTTTCTAGGCTAACATAACTTGTCTTTTCTGGCACCTATTTTTTGCTCTCCTTTCCTTGTTTTACTGTTTTGTTTTCTTTTTGAGGGTCTCACTCTGCAGTTCAGGCTGGCCTGGAACTTGTAACAATCCTCTGAGTACTGGGATTACAGGTGTGCGCCACCGTGTCCAGCTGGATAAACTCCATTTTTATACTGTTCCCTGTCCTATAGAGGTGGTCACTTCTACCAATTTCTTTAGTGTCTGTGCAGTGTTTATGCATGTTTAAGAAAATGTGAACACAGTCACCATTGCTTCTTTTCCAGCACATAGTACCATTTGTGTAGTTTTACCTATTTGAACTTAACAAATATATAAATTGAAGATCTTTTCACATTATGACTTAGTCATTCTGCTTATGATGCTTTTTTCCTTCCTTATTGTGGTTCTTCAGTGGAAGTGAGTTACGTCTTCAGTGAGGTGATCCAGAGCGGCATAGCTAAATGGAATGTAATTTGATTTACAGCAGTTGTTTTCAGACTTACCAGTCTCAGAATCTCTCCATAGTTTTCAAAATTATGAGCAACTCTAAAGAGGTTTCATTTCTTTGAACTGTATCAATAGCCATCCAATTCAGAAACAAGCTGAACATTTAAAAATGTTTCATTTCTTTTGGTGAGAGGATTTCACTATGTAGTCTTGGCTGGTTTTGAACTAGTGATCCTCAGTAAGGCTCTGAGAGTACAAGAGAGTGCTGGGATTACAGTTTTGTACTACCACTGGGGCGAAGTGTTTACTTTTAATTCATTTAGAAGAAACAGTAGAGCCAGGTGTGGTGGTACAGTGGTCTGAGAGGCTAAGGCAGGAAGAATGCAAAGTTTGAGCTTACCCTGGGCAATTTCTTTTTTAACTTTTAATTCGTTTTAAATTAACAATAGAAGTAGGCATAGTGATGCATTCCTGTATTCCCAGTGGTCTGCGAGCAAAAGTCAGAAAGAATTTTAAGTTTGAGCCTAACCTGGATAATTTAGTGATTTAGTGAAACCTTGTCTCAGAATAAAAAATGAAGAAAGGGCTGGGGATGTAGGTCAGTGTGAAGGCCCTGGATTCAGTCCCTAGTACCAGCGGTGGGGTGTTTAGGCTTTGGGGTGGGGGCAATAGACTGCAGTATAGGCCAGATGTAGAATGCTTACCATACAGGAGGCCTGTGCATGCATTCTTCAGTGCCAGAAAGCCAGGCAGAGAACCAACTAACCAACCAACAAAAAATAAATTCATTTCCTGTTAACGTAAGTGACATTTTTAATGAAAAGAATTGTCTTCCCAGATAAGGATTGTGAAAATTGTGGCATTTGTTACATTTTGTAACTATCTTTAAATGTTCTGGCTTAATAGAAAACAGCTGGATTCTTATGTCTGGCACTGCATTTATTATTTTGTGATACTGTTTTGCTTGAAGCATTTTAAGAAAATCTAGCTTCATGCAGATACAAATTTGAAAAAGGCAGAGTGTTTTAAAAAATTTTTCAGATATTATGGCTATCTTTCTTTGCTACACTGAAATGCTAACAAGTGATAGTTTCCTATTTTTAGTTTTATTAAGATATAGCTAACATACATTAAGGTGCACATGGTTTAGTACACCTGTGAATCTATCAACACAGTCCTGATGGTGGATTCCTAAAGGTAGTTTTATAAAGATTAATTACAGTGTAAATTTGAAACCATAACAATGACGTTTTCATACCCTTATTTTCCTACAGGTTGGTCTATCCTGTACTTTGGATCTTTTGTCCTTACTAGATTTTTCAAAATACCATGCATTAGTCATTTGGAAAATATTTGTTCCTTGGGTTGTGCAGATCTACCAAATGTTTATGCATTACATTATTGACTGTCAAAGAATCACATTTGTTAATATTACTACCATATTCCTCAAAAAAGTCCTTTTGGTTTGGGAAGCTATTAAACCCATAGTAGTAGAAACAGGAACAAAATTTTTCAAAGTTTGAGTTTTATATATGCCAAGAAATACTATGGGTTGCTGCCCTACCTGTCTCCCGTCTTTTTAAAAATTTTTTTATTTTTGAGACATTGTTTCACTTCAGGCTGTTTTTTTTTTTTTTCCTTTTTCAAAATTTTGATCAGACTGGTCTTGGAACTCACTAGTTTGCCTAGGCTGGCCTTAAAATTTGGTGCGATCATCTGGCCTCAGCCTCCAGAGTGCTGGGATAGCAGATATGTGCTACCATGCCTTATTCGGTTGTTTTTCTTGAGATGATAAGCTTACTGTTCATTTTTAAGGAATTAGCTGCCAGAAATCCAAGATTAAGTAACCAGTATTTGTCAGTTTTGTTTTTTTTAAAGAAAAATTAAAAAGGAAGAATGCAGAATTTGAGCTTAGCCTGGGCCAAGAAAAGTGGTCAGTTCAGTTTGCATCTCAATCTTAGGAATTCTTTTCCTTGAGGTATCCATTTCAGTGTGGAGAACATGAAAAACTATACTCAGGGATTGAGATTTAATATGTAATATTTATAGTTATATTAAGGACATGTTTAAGTGAAATTGGCTTTGTTTTAATTTTGACAAATGTGACTACTGCTGTAGTTTGGTAACTCTGCTAAGACACTGATTTTATCCAAAGTTAATTGTTTTTTGTTCCCTTTTGGAGACAGGATCTTGCTAGATAGTTCAGGCTGTCTTTGAACTCACTCTGTTGCACAGGCTGGCTTTGAACTCACTGTGATTCTCTGCCTTAACCTCTTGAGTGTTATAAGCATGTGCCATCATGTCTGGCAATAACTATTTTTGATACTCTAATTCAAACAACAACAATTAAAATTTAAGAAACCTTCTAGGAAACACTAGCAGACATTTTTATTTAGGTTCCTTTAGCATACTTTACTCCTTACCTGAAAGCCATTGTGCTTCCTGTCTTCCCTTAGACATGCTTGGTTTGTTTACTTATTTAGTATCTCTTTCTGTCTCTGTCTGTCTCTGTCTGTCTTTCCGGTGCATATGCACTGTGAGAAGGTACACATCTGTCTTGATAACCATTGTATCCTCTGAACCAGATACAGTCCTGGTACTATATATTATATGCATTTTACAAATTTTGTAAAGTAAATTTATTTTAAGTTGATGAATAACTGAAAAGAATGTATGGAAGAAAATGATTTGGGTTACTCAAGATACTTAAGAGAGCCTTGATGTACTGGGCCTTTGAGAGGAAGGTGGGAAATGGTGGAGTCTTCAAGATGCAGTGCAGGGAATGCCCCCCAGCACCTGGGGCCTAGCAACCCCCCAGTGAGTCCAGGGCCAGAAGAAGAGTATGGTGGGAGAATGGTGAGCCCTGCTACCTGCAGTACAGAGGAAAGCTTCCAAGAAGGCCCCTCGGATCCCACAGAGCCAAGGAGAGCCAACCAGCTGCCTCAGGGAGCCCTGGTCCGCAGGAACATGAGGAGGGGACCTGCAGGTCACTTTGTTGGAGGGGCAAATCACGACAAAAGCCTGGTCAGGAAGATGCCACAGTTAGAAAACCAAGCCAACATCCTATAAAGGCCTTGCAGAGAAAGCCCGGATTTACCGGAAGTGAGAGAGATGGTGGTGACCCAGACTTTACCACAGCTGGAAAAGAAGACCGAGAAGGAGCCTGTTCCTTATGTGCAGAGAGCAGGAACAGCTGTAGCAGAAGGCCGATTAGCAGAGGCATGAGATAGATGCTCCTGCCTTAGAGCTGGGAGCTGACAGAGGACCTCGATGCCCAGATGGAGGTGCTGCACCCCTTTATGGTGGTTGCCGGGTACTTCCCTGAGTAGTACTGGACGCTGGCCATGGTCCTGACACTCATGCTGCCCATGAGCATTATCCACTGGCTTCTCGAGGCCCTGCAGACTGAGTTGACAACCCTCCGCCGCCTGCTGGCAGAGGTGGGCCTTGGTGATGTCTAGGAGGACAGGCAGGTGCTGGCCTTGCTGGGTGAGCCCAGGGACATAACCATGCAGAAGAGCTGTGAGTTCCAGAGGAACTTTGCATAGGTGCTGGAGCTGAGAAGGCAGAGGGCCGCCAAGGCCACCCATCACTGGTACTTAGGTCTCAGTTGAGGTGCAGCAGGGAACCTTGGGGACAGTGAGGCTTGGTCTCCTCTGGGGTCACCTAGCTACATGCCATGAGGCCCTGGCCTCTCTGGCCCTTCCTTTATACTAGGGTGCTTCTCGCCTGGGGAGGGGTTTGTGTGCGACAGGGGAACACTGGAGCACTTTACCATGGCTCAGTAGTATGGCTGTTTTTGTCTCTCATTTGAAAAAGAAAAAAAAATGAATGAAGATAATTATATTTATGAATAAAGACTTTATACAAAGTATTTTCTTCTACAGTTATATTTATGAATAAAGACTTAAGTATTTTCTTCTATTGGGTTATTAATATATGAGGGATTTTGGCATATAAAATCACTCATGGAATATAAAGTTTTCTGTTGACAAATAAATAAATGATTCTTTTTTATTTTTTGAGACAAGGTTTTGCTTTGCAGTTCAGGCTGGCCTTGAGCTCACTTTGTAGCCCGAGCTAGTCTCGAACTTGCAACGATCCTCCTGCCTCAGCCTCCTGAGTACTGTGAATAAATGATTCTAAACTGGTTGTTAGAACCAGTATAATAGAAAACAGCACTAATTTCTTTTTAAAAAAAATAGCATGCAAGTAAATATGGCTAAAATCTTTATGATTTATAATATTAAGCAGTGGGTTATTACTTACTTAAATTACCACTTTCAATATTAATGTTTTATTTTAGGGATTTGAAAGTATATGATGTATCTTATATCTTCAAAAAATAAACGCTCGATCTCCTATTTCCTTAAATGACCAGTGGAGACCACACAGCACTTTACTGTATTGGAAAATAGCGCCACTCAAGGTTTAGTGATGAGGTTGTGGGTATTGGCCCTTATTCTTGAAGACCCTGATTTCTGTGCTAGTTATGTTTTTTTATTTTATTTTATTTTATTTTGAAGACAAAAGAATGGAGACATATGAACCAGAAAAACCATAAACAATACAGAAAATACAAAGTTATACAGAATATAGTAGGGAATTAGCACTGGATGTTGTATTACATCGTTATCTTCACATTAGTTAACACAAAAACATTAAAGGAAATACCAAATTATAGAGAAGATAGTAGGGAATTTGCACTGGATGCTGTATAATATAAACTTATCTTCACTTCTGTTAATACAAAAGCGATTGAGGAAATACAGAATTATAGAGAACATAGAAGGGAATTAGCTCTGGATGCTGTCCTACATAATGTTACCTTCACCTTTGTTACACAGTTACACAGATGATGGCCCATTTGATCATTCAATTTTTCTCCTCCCTCATCTCCGTTGCCCTACCACTCAATCAGTCATCTTCCCTGTGATAATAACTGTACTCCTGGGTGTATCTGTACCCCTGGACTCTCGCCTTGGGAAGAGATATAGCTGCCTCAGACTATACTATAACATACATGGGTATATACAAACTGCCATGGTTGGAGGTGGAAAGCACATATGCTCACAGCGGACCGCCCAGCTCCACCCTGTCCTCGTGCTATGGGTGGGGGCGGGTCCAGTCCATGAGGTGCCCTGAGCGGGGCCCACTGCGGAGCAGCGGCGGGGCCCTGAGCAGAGCAGCCGCGGGGCACACGCCCCCATGGGGCGCCCTCTGTGACCCCTTTGGCTCTGTCCCGTTGCCTTGATGCCAGAGGACCTTTCTTCTCCTCCCACCTCCTCCTGATCTCCAGCATTACCGTTCCCCACCCCTTGCAGCTGGGCCATGGGTCTCCGAAGCTGAAGCTGCGAATACCGAAACGAGGGCATGGGCCAAGGGTGTGCTTGGAGCCGCGACCTCCTCCCTCTCCGTCTCGTCTCCCTCCGACTGCGCCATGGCAGATCTCCTATCCCCTCTTCCAGAGGAGGTTTTGCTTAGTCTTTCCGAGGGTTTCAGTTCCCATTTCAGATCCTTCTCGAGTTCAGGATATCCACCTCTTTCCTTTCTGTCCTTTACATGTTGCTATATTCCCATGTCTGAGTGGCATTCCTCCGGGAGCTTCTCTCTCTGCTGCCCACCCGGTCACCATGGGTTCATACAAGGTTCATATATGCAAGCAGTATGGAGACACTCTTGTTGCTCGTTTTAGTAGTTTGGGGTGAGTCCTGAACCCCGTGGACTCGTCCCATTGCTGTCAGGAACAGGTGGTGATTGCGCAGGCCGCCGAGGCTCAAGGTGCTCACAGAGGGTGTTCAGGGTGGGAGCTGAAGCCCAGTAACACAGTTCATGCTTCCTGCTTGATGCTGGAGTAAGAAGTGCGTGGGGCCGTGTGATCCACCTCCATTTGCAGCTCTCTCTTGCTGTTGTGCTCCAGTTCCCGTTTGTTCCTTGGCTGGATCCCTGGGAGTTGCTGTGGCTCTGATGTCGCTGCCGATGCACCCCAGCGCTCCCCACTGGCAGCCGCCCACACAGTGGAGAGGCAGGAGGCCACAGCCTGGAGGCGGGGATAGAGCTGCGTGCGGTGGGATGTGTACTGGCTGCTCTGGCTCCACCTTGCCTCCAGGTGCTGATTAGGAAGGTTGCTGCAGGGTGGGGACTCCGCTTCAGTGGCTGTTGCAACCTCTCATCCTCACACTGGATCTGACAACAGTTCCCAACCACCATTGCCTCTTTTCCTGGCTGCGCCCTCTCCTCTCCAGACCTGGACCAGCTCTTGGAACTCCGTTCTCCCCTGGCCGAGTCGGGAGGCTTCCATGAGCGTGGGTCTCCGAAGCTGAAGCTGCGATTGCTGGAACGTGGGCTTGGGCCAAGAGTGTGTTGAAGCAGTGGCTTCCACTTTCTCTGTCTCTTCTCCCTCCCACTGTGCCGGGGCAGCCCTCCGATCCTTTCCTCCAGGAGAGGTTTTGCTTGATCTTTCCTAGGGCTTCAGTTCCCATTTCAGATCCTTCTTGGGTTCAGGGTACACACCTCTCTCCTTTCTGTCTTCATATTGCTATATTCCATTGTCTGGGTGGTAATCCTCTGGGAGGTTCTCTCTCTGCTGCCTACCCGGTCGCCATCTTCCCGGAAGTTCTATGTTTTGTTTTTTTTTTTAGTAACCTTTTAACTTGGGAGTAATTTTAGATTTACTGAAAAATTATAAAAAGTAAGAGATAAAAGAGATAAATATAATCTCTTACTCAGTTTCTTACATGTTAACATCTTACATTACCATGGTAAATTTATTAAAATTGAAAATAGTAATTGGTCAGTATTGGTGATTCCAGACTTTACTTGATTTTACCAGTATTTATTCTATATCCTTTTCTTACTACCCTTACTCCCGTGGTTTTAGAATCCAGTCCAAGATGCCACATATTTCATGATCCTATCTTTAGTTTCTTCTGATCTGATTGTTTTTGTTTTATTTTTGCCCAAAGAGTTGTGAGGTATTGCGTAGAATGTTCCTCAGTTTGGACTTTTTCCCCTGTCATGATTGTCCTGGAATTATAGGTTTTGTAGAATGTTGGTCAGTTTTTTGTGTACCCCCACCCCCCTACCCCCCTGCATGGTTGTCATGGGTTTTGGGGATGAATACCACAGAGGTGAAATGTTTTCATTATATGTTTGGGTATGTGATATAAACAGTGAAGTTCAACTTGATCATTTGTTTAAGGTAGGGAGTGTTTGTTGGGTTTCTCTGCAGTAAAATTGCTGCCTTTTCATTTCCATATTCTATTCTCTGTATGTGAGTCATTAAAGTTCAGCCCACACTTCTGTAGGGGGAAATATCTACAAATATTATTTGAGTTCATGTCTAAGGAAGACTTGTTCCTACTTCCTAGTGATATTTGAGTCGTTTATTCATATATATTCACTACATATAGATGTATACAGTGTGTCCTGTATATTTATTTTGTGCTTTGCAAACTAATCCAATCCTACAGTATTGTGTTGCTAAAAATGTTCTAGCTT
Organism: Dinomys branickii; assembly: GCA_004027595.1. Classification (NCBI taxonomy): domain Eukaryota; kingdom Metazoa; phylum Chordata; class Mammalia; order Rodentia; family Dinomyidae; genus Dinomys; species Dinomys branickii. The sequence goes on along the minus strand of PVLD010022125.1, from coordinate 9,028 downwards.
TAGCTATTAGGAACATTTCCATTTTGATTTTTGCATCCTCTTTACATGCCATTCTTCTGATTTTTAGTACTTCCTTGATGTCTACAAGATACTCCAGTCTCATTTTGTGTTTTATTGCCCTGTCTGTAAAATGTACCATTCCTCCTAGGCGTCTTGCTTGCTTTTATTGGGAAACGTTATTTAAAAACTGAGATTTGAGCACTGGCTCAAATAGCACTGGCTACTTGGTGTCACTGCTTCTACCTCCTAACAGTGAAAAGCTGTTCATTTATACTAGTTCCTTTCTTTGTCCATCGATATATTAAAAATAAGTTTATACTTAATTCTTCAGCTCTGGTTCCCTTAGTTATTGGTGATTTCCTCGGTCCTGAGATACCTTATTCTCGTCCACCATCCACCACTTGTTTACTCATCTGTTCAACTCCACTGTATATGTAAAGCAGAATTAGAGTTACTAACCTCTACCTTTGTGTCAAACACATTTGCTAACTAGACTATAGCTTTATGTATAGTTTCTTTGTATCTTTAGCCTTACAATGTTGTTTTTCCAAAGTAACTTTGGAAAGATACTAAACTTTACAGCTGATCCCTGTCCCTTGAGGTTTTGTTTGTAGTATAGTTGATTCCATTCATCCTGGAATATCCTGACATAACTACATAAAATTTTTGTTTGTTTAGCTTGCATTCATTTAAGTTCAATTTTAAAATGACTTTTGTCTTTGAATACAGAGTCTGTTTACTTACATATGAAGTGTGTTTATTTACAAAAATTGTGTGTCTCAGACACTGAGATGTCTCAATGTCTACTTGTAACAATCTAACTCTGTCCCCCTTCTGAGTTGTTTCATCTATTTTGGTCTTTGGAGAACAAATTTATTACAGCTAAGTGAATAGTCTCAAATTGAATTCTTAGAAACTTTCTTTGGAGTAAAGGTATAGGCACTGATATTGTTAATATAGATGCTTTTGTTTTTGGTTCTTGTTTGTGATTTTATTGGGCCAGAATTTGAAATTTGAGTACAAGATTGGTAGATACCATAATATTTTAGAAAATTATGCTAAATGTGGCAAGAAAGAACATCTGCTTGGTGATTGTTTTTAACATCTGGTAAAGTAGCTTTTACGCCACAGTTAAGTTGGGATGTTGTACAGTTATAAGGTAGAGAGAGAGGTTTAGGTAACTTAAAGTAATGAAGATTTATTATGGGAAAGTGACACAGAGATCTCAACCGCTGCATACCACGGTGTCAGAAAGAGAGTGTGGTTGAAATGAGCAGCCATTTAGGCAACCAGGGTGTTCAAATTCCCTTTTCCTGTGATAGTTTTCAGCTGTGTTAAGAGTACTCCGTGGAGCCCTACACCAGATCTGCCAAGTTTAAACTCCTCTAGGAATTCAGGGCTTGTGTGTTTTTTTCTGAAGCTCTATACATGTGAGTCTCATGAACACTTCTACTCTGGTGCTTTGATGTTAGGTGAGAGTAGGTATGCTGCTTCTCAGTGAGTGCTGTTGACTTAATTTAAACTGTGTGAGGGACACAAATGGGATAGGAAAGTCAGACACTGAGTTATTAGTATATCTTGTCACCATTTCTGTTGAGTGAAGAACGTTTTGGTTATTGAGGCTATTTTTTGGCTCCTGGCCAGCCAGTGAATTGGCTCTTCTTATGTTCAGTCATTCATTATGCTTTATATTAGAGTACTAGGTTGCTTCTGCTTCTCTCTTTTCCCATTCCCTCTCCCTCACTTCTCCCTTAGCCTCCCTCACTCTCTCTCCCTCTCTCCTCTCTCTTACTCTCCTTCCCTTGGTTTCTCTTCTTCTCTTTCCCTCCCTTCCTGTCTTTCTTTAGGGCGTTGAAGCAGGGCCTCACACGAGCCAGGGAAGGGCTTTACCACTGAGTTACAACCGGAGTCTTTGAGTCTGCATTTGGCTGGGTGTAAGAAATAGATAGATGGTCCATTTCAGTTAGCTTTAAGTTTGGATGGAAATTTACTGACTGATTCATAGACAGTTAAGGCAGATTATTTCCAGCAAGAGAGCTTAACCATAATGACCTACACCCAGAACAAGATGTTAGAACTAGATAATTGATAAGCAACATTCCACACTCAAAGGAATGCACAAGAAGGATGGGTTTACTGAATAATCAGGGAGAATTTATTTTGGCAGTTGAGAAGATTGTGCTCTTCTGCTCTGAGACAGTGAGAAAAGGGGAAGGGACCTTGTGAACCCTTGTAAAAGCCGTTGCTTGTTTGAATCAGATGTGCTTGCCTCTAGACAGGCACCATTTCTGTAGAATTACCATTAAAGGCTTGCTTCCACTGTACTTTGTGTCTCTGAGTCCACACTTTAGGGGTCTAGACAGTGAGCTTCTCCCACACTATGGTCCACCAGTAATGCAGAAATGACTAAGGAAGTAAATTTTGTGGTGTGAAAATTAAAATATCAAATGCTGTGTAGTTCTCTGGGGGAAAAATTTCCATTTAGAGGGAATAAGTAGCTAAAATACAGTTAAGAATGTTGGAGAGCCTAGGCTATAGCTTAGCGGCACAAGTGTCTGCCTGGCAAGTGCAAGATCTGAGTTCGATTCTGGTACCAAAAAAAAATTAGGTTGGCTACTCTGGATATTTTATACTGGTCATGGTGGCACAGTAGGATCATTGTGAGTTTAAGACCAGCCAGGGCTACGAAGTGAGCTCAAGGCCAGCCTGAACTGCAGAGCAAGACCCTGTCTCAAAAAGATTAAAAAAAAAAAAAAAAAGTGTTGGAGGAGACTAAAATTACATCATATCGTATCTGCTCAGGCTGGTAAAATAGCTTGGATTTTACTCTAATTATAGTGGGAACCTATGTAAAATGGCACAGAATTCAAATGAAGAATAGAATTTAATGCACGTATTAAGAATGCTTATAATGAAACAAACATCGAATGAAGAGCCTTGATTTAAAGATTGAAAAAAATTTCTGGACATGGTTGTGCATACCTGTAATCCCAGCATTCTGGAGGCAGGAGGATGAGGGAAGCCTGGGCTACATAGTGAGTTCAAAGTTAGTCTGCACTACAAAGTAACACCTTGTCTCAAAAAACAAAAACCAACCAAACCAAATCAAAAAAGTGACTGAAATATTTTAAAAAATCATGTTAGTGACTTTTGACATTATTATCTTTTAACCATCAGTTCCCTGTTTTTTTTTTGAGACAGAGTCTCCATACTGGACTGAATTCGCTAGTTCAGATTGGCCACAAACTCATGGTAATCCTGCCTCAGCCTCCTCCTGCCTCAGCCTCCTAAATTCTGGGATTATAGGCATGTGCCACTGTGCCCAGCTCTCTCATTCTTTTAATATTTAAAACTTGTTTTGGGGCTGGGGATATAGCTCAGTGGTAAGAGTGCATATTAAGTTGGAGACCCTCGCCACCACATAAACAAACAAGAACCCCTGTGTTACGATGGTTTTTTTCTCTTTTTTTCCTCAGTGCTGGGCATTGAGACCAGGAGCTTACTCATGCTGGGCGAGTGCTCTACCATTCCTAGCTTTTTGTATTTATTTATTTATTTATGAAACAAGGGACTGGGTTGTATAGCTCAGTGGCGCAAGTGCCTGTGTGGCAAGCTCAAGGTCCTGAGTTCAATTTCTTCTACCAAATAGAATAAAATAAATTTATTTATGAAATAGGGACACCCTAAGTTCCCTGGAACTAGCCTTGAACTTACAGTCTTCCTGCCTTAGCCTCCTGAATAGCTGGGATTTCATGTATGTGCCACTGTACCCAGCTAAGACAGTATCTGTTTTGGACTCAAGGTAATACAGTCCACGAGTTTGTCCATCAAGTGGTTGTTTCCTCTTATCAATTAATCAGGAAAAATTTACTAAGTACATAGTAGTATTTACTAAGTATTTCGTACTTTTCACTAAGAATTTGGAAAAGTAAGAAATTACTACGCTGAGCCTTCGAAAGTTCAGATGAGCCAACAGTTGGGAAGTTTATTTCCCATTCATCTTTCAATTTTTTAAAATTTGTTTTTGGTTTTTCTTTTGTCTTTTTGAGACAGGGTCTCACTATGCATTTCAGGCTGGCCTTGAGCTCACTTTGTAGCCCAGGCTGGTCTTGAACTTGCAGTGACCCTCCTGCCTCAGCCTCCCTAGTGCTGGGATTACAGACGTGTGCCACCAGCCCAGTGTCATCTTTCAATTGTGAGTTGGCTGGCAGTCATCAGCTATAGCAGCAGCTTGGCATTCCATTCCCACACTGTTGTATGTTGCTCTTTGTTTCTGAAATTCAGATTCAGGGTTTTAATAGTTTACTGCTAAAATTGATGTTTAACACCAATTTCAAGGTCCATCTATGTTGTAGTATGTGTTGTTACTTCATTCCTTTTTATAGCTGAGTGATACTTTGTTGTCTGCATAAACCAAGTTTTGTTTATTCATTTATCTGCTGATGGACATTTCAGAGAGTTGTTTTCATCTTTTGACACTTGTAAATAGAGCTGCCATGAATGTTTATGTATATGTATCTGTTTTCACTTCTTTTGGATACATACCTGGGGTAAAGTATGAGTCATTGGTGAGTCTATTCAGTATTGAGGTTTTACATCATTGGTGATTCTATTAACTTCTGTAGGAAACAGCAAACTTTGCTGTGGTGGTGTTGTCTTTTTCCTTGCCCCTGGGATAAACACCTGACACTTGCAACTTAAGGGGAGAGAGATTTGTTTGGCTCACAGTTTAGAAGTTCCAGACCGCGTTCAGCAAAGTAAAATATAGAAACTGGGTATGAGCAGAGGAAGGCTGCTCACTTCATGGTGGTCAGGAAGAGAAAAAGGAGGAGCCCGGGAGGGAGATGACCTTCCTGGTCCTGCTTTGGACCCCGCTCTTCCAACAGAGCCCACCTGCTGACACACATTTACCGCTAGAGCGTCCATGGCCCACCATCTACGGGAACAGGAGGCTTCTGCGCGACATCTCGATGCAGACCATAACATATGGTGACTATGTTAGTTTAGGGTCTCGTCAACAACATGTAAAGGTTCTAGACTATATCCTAGCCATCATTTGTTAAGTTCTTTTTTTAGTAGTCATTCTAGAAAGTGTGAAATGATAGTGCTTTTCGTTTTGATTTGCATTTCCCTATTCACTACAGACATTGAGCATAGTTTCATGTGTTAGGGTATTTGTATCTCTGTAAAGAATGTCTATTTAAGTTATATATCTACCTTAAAATTGGATTGTCTTTTTGTTGTTGAATTGTAAAGAGTTTTGGGTATAATTTGCGTACTGATCTGTAAGATTATATGAATTGCAGACATTTCTCCCACAGGTTGTTGTCACTTTTTTGGTTAATATCCTTTGATATACAAAAGTTACTAATTCTCTTTTCCTTTTTGAGACAAGTCTCACTGTGTAGTTCAGGCTGGACTTGAGCTTACCCTGTACTCCAGTCTGGCCCCAAAGCCCCATGTTCTTTTTGCTTCAGGCTCCCAAGTGTTAAGAATACAGGAGTGTGCCACCATACCCCTCCAAATTAATTTTGATGAAATCCAATTTTATCAGTTTTTGTTGTTTCTGGTACATGTGCTTCTCCTGTTATATCTAAGAAACCATTGCCAGATCCAAGATTATAAAAATTTGCTCTTTGTTTTCTTCTGAGAATTTTATAATTTTAGTTCTTATATTTAGGTTATTTATCTGTTTTGAATTTTTCTTAATATGGTATACACTGAAACTTCATTTTTTTTTTGCTTGTGTGTATTCACTTGTTTCAGCACTATTTGTAAGAGACTTACCCTTTGTTCACTGAATATTGAAATCAGCTGGCCATGAATGTTTATCTTGAATTCTCAATTCTGTTTTATTAGTCTGTCTTCTATACCACACTGTTTCAGTTAGTGCTTTTGAATGTTTTAAAATTGGAAAGTATGAGTCCTCTACCTTTGTTCTTTAAGATTTACTCAGGGGCCCTTGCCATGTAATAGGCATTTGAGGGCCAAATTTGAGCATTGGCTCATTCGTAGCTTACAGAATGGGCTGTTGGAATTTTATTGTATTTATCTAGGCCAGTGTTAGAACTTATGGCACTGAACGTTGAACTACATTCCTAGCACAGCTCTTTGGATTTTAGCAGGGTTTGCATTAGACCTGAGGAGTATTAGATTTGAGAAGTATTGCTGTTTTAGCAATATTAAATCTTTTAGTTGATTATCTTATTTGTTTAGGTCTTTATTTCAACACTGCCTTGTGGTTGTATGTGTGTAAGTCTTTCATCTCCTTGATTAAATTCATTGCAAAGTGTTACAATATTTTGATTTCATAACTGGAATTTTTTCTTCAATTTCTTTTGGATTGTTCTTGCTAATAGAGATAAAACTGTTTTCTGTTATATCTTGCATCCTACACCATTGCTGAATTCCTTTCTTAGCTTTAAAGGCTTTATGTCAGTTTCCTTGGGGTTTTAAACAATTTATTTTACCCATAAGTTGTCTCCTGCACGCAGAGGTAGTTCTGTGTGTCTGTCTTCCTACTTGGGCGCTTTTTTCTTTTGGCCCTTGACTAACTTCTGTTGAATGAAGTGGTTAAAAGAATGTGATTATTCTTATGTTATCTCTGATTTTAGGGGCAACAGTTCAGTCATCACTATTTTTTTGTTTATTTTTTATTTTGAGATGGGGTCTCACTGTGTAGTTCAGGCCAGCCTTGAACGCACTGCATAGCCTGTGCTGGCCTTGATCTCATGGCAGCCCTCCTGCCTCAGACTCCCAAGTGCCAGGATTGCACACTTCTCCTTTCCTTTGGGAAAATCTCTTACTTTTTTTTCTTCCATTCTCTTTTAAAAATCCCTTTGTCTTCCTTCCCTTTCCCCTCCCTCCGTCTCTGTTCCCCTTCCCAGTTGAAAAAGACCCCCCTCCTTCCTCTCACCTTTCATTTTGCTCTTCCTTTATATTTTGTGTTTCTCACATAAGAGAAACGTGTGATTTTAAGCTTATGTGTCTGATATATTTCACTTAACACTGTGGTCCCGAGGGGCATCTATTTACCTACAAATGATTCAAGTTTATCCATTTTTGTATCAGAGTGGCATTCCATTGTGTATCAGTACCACATTTTCCTTACCCATTCATCTGTTGATGGGCATATAGGCTGTTTCCAAGATGTAGCTACAGATAGTCCTCATTTAATGACTTTTAAACTGTTTAAAGACAGTTTATAGACTCACAGCTAAGGCATTCTGCTTGGATTTGCCACCTGCCACTCAGACTCGATCTGCATTCATACCTACTACTCAGAAACATGAGTGGCATTGTGGCCGTATGGTAGCTGCTTCTACAGTAGGATACTGTAATTTTTGCTGATTTTACTGTAAGTAAAGTAAGATTTTTTCTTTTTTTTTTTGTCTTTTTGAAAATTTCACTATGCAGTTCGGCATAGTGAACTTGAGCTCACTTTGTAGCCCAAGTTGACCTCAAACTCACAGTGATCCTCCTGCCTTGGCCTTCTGCAGCACTGTAGTTTTATGTTCTTTTACACATTACAGTACTGCATGTAAGAGTTATGCAAATAAAAGCAAAGTCATCAAGTTAGAGTTTCCTTTGACCATTTTTTGTTCTCAATATTGTTATGTACATGCTATATACAGTTCCTCAGTTAGCAACCAATTAATTTAGTGATCTAGTTCTGGGACCGTAACTTAGTCATTAAACGAGGACTATCTGTATTATAAATTGTGCTGATATAAACATGATAGTCAGTGCTCAATAAAGAAACAGATTTAATGTAAGATATATAAATATATAAGGATTATTTTTGGAGACAAGGTCTCTTTATGTAGTTCAGGCTGGTCTTAAACTCACCATTATAGCCCACAATGGCCTGAAACTCATCGAGATCCTCCTGCTTCAGTCTCTTGAGTGCTGCGATTACAAGTGTGTGCCACCATGCCTGGCTTTATACTAATTTTTATACATGAGGAAACAAACTCAGAGTTTTGTTAAGGTCACACCCCTAGCTACTTTATTTTGACCTTTTTTTCCATTTGTTTCCCTCACACTTACCATGCTGTGATTTGTAAAATTCTTTCCAGCTCTTAAGATTCTGTAATTGTGCAGAAGTGGAAAGAATAGTATAATGAACCCTTATTTACCTGTCAGTGGACTACACCATTATTATCCTGTGACCAAAATACAAACTATGTTTTAAAGATTTAAAACAAGTGGGGCGTGGTGGTACACATCTATAATCCTTGCACTTAGGCTGAGATTGGCTGATCGCCATGAGTTCAAGGCCAGCCCTGGCTACATAAGCTAGTTTGAGGGCAGACTGCACTACATGGTGAGGCCCTGCCTCAAAAAACAAAAAACAAAGATTTAAAATATAACCATGATAAGTCACTATAAGAATAGTAATTCCTGCCAGGCATGGTGGCGCACGCCTGTAATCCCAACACTCAGGAGGCTGAGGCACGAGGAGTGTTGTGAGTTCAAGACCAGCCTGGGATACAAAGTGAGCTCAAGGCCAGCCGGAACTGCATAGTGAGACCCTGTCTCAAAAAGACAAAAAACAAAGAATAGTAATTCCTTTAAATGTGCTCTTTGATCATATTTTCATGATTATCATAATTTCTTTTAAAGCTGTTGGGATTCATGTAAAGTGCCCTAAATTGTAATTTGTTGAACATTTTCAAGTTTTTTATGTCTGCATATCACCTCCATCTCACTTCATTTTTAGGTTTTTATATTTTAAACTATTTGTACATTATTTACTATTTACATTCCTTATGTGGAGTTCGTCTATGTATATAACACATTTTAATTCCTTTTTAAAATTCCCTTTCCTCCAGAAGAGACCCAGAATAGCAAAAGCAATCCTGGGCAATAAAGAAAAGTCAGGTGGAATCACAATCCCTGACCTGAAATTATACTACAAAGCAACTGTAATAAAATCAACCTGGTACTGGCTAAATAACAGACCTGAGGATCAATGGAACAGACTGGAAGATGCAACCACAACAAAAAACCCACTCAGCTACCTAAT